>CATIWC010003150.1:0-164244 GCA_948472305.1 Vicia faba | reverse complement strand
GTATATTTTTTCACCATACTCACATGGTATAATGATATAATATATGTAAACAATTTCAATATTTTTCTTCTTTTCCGTCACCAAATTTTAGGTTACTTCTTCACTAAGAAACTAAGTTAAAAGACTATTAATTAATGACACATATTTCATATACATTGGTAATAATTCAAATTATATAATGAGAATCTATAGTATGTTTATTCACCATATTTATATTGTATATGGTATAATAGATGTAAATAATTTTGATATTTTTCTTGTTCCCCATCACCAAATTTTAGGTTACTTCATCACTAAGAAACTAAGTTTAAAGACTATTAATTAATGACACATATTCCATATACATTAGAAATAATTCAAATTATATAATGAGTCTCGATAGTATATTTATTCACCATATTCATATTGTATTATGGTAATCATAAATGTAAACAATTTCAATATTTTCTTCTTCTCCATCACCAAATTTTAGGTTACTTCATCACTAAGAAACTAAGTTAAAACACTATTAATTAATGACAAATATGCCATTTATATTGGAAATAATTCAAATTATATAATGAGTCTCGATTGTATATTTATTCACCATATTCATATTGTATTATGGTATAACAGATGTAAACAATTTCAATATTTTTCTACTTCTCCATCACCAAATTTTAGGTTACTTCATCATTAAGAAACTAAGTTAAAAGACTATTAATTAATGACACATATTCCATATATATTGGAAATAATTCAAATTATATAATGAGTCTCGATAGTAGATTTATTCACCATATTCATATTGTATTATGGTATAATAGATGTAAACAATTTCGATATTTTTCTTCTTCTCCATCACCAAATTTTAGGTTACTTCATCACTAAGAAACTAAGTTTAAAAGACTATTAATTAATGACACATATTCCATATACATTAGAAATAATCCACATTATATAATGAGTCTCGATAGTATATTTATTCACCATATTCATATTTTATTATGGTATAATAGATGTAAATAATTCCGATATTTTTCTTCTTCCCATTCACCAAATTTTAGGTTACTTCATCACTAAGAAACTAAGTTAAAAAGACTATTAATTAATGGCACATATTTCATATATATTGGTAATAATTAAAATTATATAATGAGACTCGATATTATAGTTATTCTGCACACTCTTATAGTATAATGGTATAATAGATGTAAACAATTTCAATATTTTTCTTCTTCTCCGTCACCTAATTTTAGGTTACTTCATCACTAAGAAACTAAGTTAAAAGACTATTAAATAATGATACATATTTCATATAAATGGTAATAATTCAAATTATATAATGAGGCTCGATAGTATATTTTTTCACCATACTCACATGGTATAATGATATAATAGATGTAAACAATTTCAATATTTTTTCTTCTTTTCCGTCACCAAATTTTAGGTTACTTCTTCACTAAGAAACTAAGTTAAAAGACTATTAATTAATGACACATATTTCATATACATTGGTAATAATTCAAATTATATAATGAGAATCTATAGTATGTTTATTCACCATATTTATATTGTATATGGTATAATAGATGTAAATAATTTTGATATTTTCTTGTTCCCCATCACCAAATTTTAGGTTACTTCATCACTAAGAAACTAAGATAACAGACTATTAATTAATGACACATATTTCATATACATTGGTAATAACTAAAATTATATAATGAGACTCAATATTATAGATATTCGCCATATTCATATAGTATAATGGTATAATAGACGTAAATAATTTTAATATTTTTCTTCTTCTCCGTCACCAAATTTTAGGTTACTTCATTACTAAGAAACTAAGTTAAAAGACTATTAATTAATGACACATATTTCTTATACATTAGTAATGATTAAAATTATATAATTAGGCTCTATAGTATATTTATTCACCATACTCTTATGTTATAATATAGATGTAAACAATTTCAATATTTTTCTTCTACTCCGTCACCAAATTTTAGGTTACTTCTTCAATAAGAAACTATGTTAAAAGACTATTAATTAATGACACATATTTCATATACATTAGAAATAATTCAAATTATATAATGAGGATCTACAGTATGTTTATTCGCCATATTTATATTGTATTATGGTATAATAGATGTAAATAATTTCGATATTTTTCTTTTTCTCCATCACCAAATTTTTGGTTACTTCATCACTAAGAAACTAATATAAAAGACTATTAATTAATTACACACATTTCATATACATTGGTAATAAATAAATTTATATAACGAGCTCGATATTATAGTTATTAGCCATACTCATATAGTATAATGATATAATAGATGTAAACAATTTCAATACTTTTCTTCTTCTCCGTCACCAAATTTTAGGTTACTTCATCACTAAGAAACTAAGTTAAAAGACTATTAATTAATGACACATATATGATATACATTGTTAATAATTCAAATTATATAATGTGTCTTGATTGTATATTTATTCACCGTACTCATCTGGTATAATGGTATAATAAATGTGAACAATTTCAATATTTTTCTTCTACTCAGTCACCAAATTTTAGGTTACTTCATCACTAAGAAACTTCGTTAAAAGACTATTAATTAATGAAATATATTTCATATACATTGGTAATAACTAAAATTATATAATGTGTCTCAATATTATAGTTATTCGCCATACCCATATAATATAATGGTATAATAGATGTAAATAATTTTAATATTTTTCTTCTTCTCCATCACCAAATTTTAGGTTACTTCATCACTAAGAAACTAAGTTTAAAGACTATTAATTAATGACACATATTCCATATACATTAGAAATAATTCAAATTATATAATGAGTCTCGATAGTATATTTATTCACCATATTCATATTGTATTATGGTATCATAAATGTAAACAATTTCAATATTTTTCTTCTTCTCCATCACCAAATTTTAGGTTACTTCATCACTAAGAAACTAAGTTAAAACACTATTAATTAATGACAAATATTCCATATATATTAGAAATAATTCAAATTATATAATGAGTCTCGATAGTATATTTATTCACCATATTCATATTGTATTATGGTATAACAGATGTAAACAATTCCAATATTTTTCTACTTCTCCATCACCAAATTTTAGGTTACTTCTTCACCAAGAAACTAAGTTAAAGACTATTATTTGATGACACATATTTCATATACATTGGTAATAATTCAAATTATATAATGAGTCTCGATAGTAGATTTATTCACCATATTCATATTGTATTATGGTATAATAGATGTAAACAATTTCGATATTTTTCTTCTTCTCCATCACCAAATTTTAGGTTACTTCATCACTAAGAAACTAAGTTAAAAGACTATTAATTAATGACACATATTCCATATACATTAGAAATAATCCACATTATATAATGAGTCTCGATAGTTATTTATTCACCATATTCATATTTTATTATGGTATAATAGATGTAAATAATTCCGATATTTTTCTTGTTCCCATTCACCAAATTTTAGGTTACTTCATCACTAAGAAACTAAGTTAAAAAGACTATTAATTAATGGCACATATTTCATATATATTGGTAATAATTAAAATTATATAATGAGACTCGATATTATAGTTATTCTGCACACTCTTATAGTATAATGGTATAATAGATGTAAACATTTTCAATATTTTTCTTCTTCTCCGTCACCTAATTTTAGGTTACTTCATCACTAAGAAACTAAGTTAAAAGACTATTAAATAATGATACATATTTCATATAAATTGGTAATAATTCAAATTATATAATGAGGCTCGATAGTATATTTTTTCACCATACTCACATGGTATAATGATATAATAGATGTAAACAATTTCAATATTTTTCTTCTTTTCCGTCACCAAATTTTAGGTTACTTCTTCACTAAGAAACTAAGTTAAAAGACTATTAATTAATGACACATATTTCATATACATTGGTAATAATTCAAATTATATAATGAGAATCTATAGTATGTTTATTCACCATATTTATATTGTATATGGTATAATAGATGTAAATAATTTTGATATTTTTCTTGTTCCCCATCACCAAATTTTAGGTTACTTCATCACTAAGAAACTAAGATAACAGACTATAATTAATGACACATATTTCATATACATTGGTAATAACTAAAATTATATAATGAGACTCAATATTATAGATATTCGCCATATTCATATAGTATAATGGTATAATAGACGTAAATAATTTTAATATTTTTCTTCTTCTCCGTCACCAAATTTTAGGTTACTTCATTACTAAGAAACTAAGTTAAAAGACTATTAATTAATGACACATATTTCTTATACATTAGTAATGATTAAAATTATATAATTAGGCTCTATAGTATATTTATTCACCATACTCTTATGTTATAATATAGATGTAAACAATTTCAATATTTTTCTTCTACTCCGTCACCAAATTTTAGGTTACTTCTTCAATAAGAAACTATGTTAAAAGACTATTAATTAATGACACATATTTCATATACATTAGAAATAATTCAAATTATATAATGAGGATCTACAGTATGTTTATTCGCCATATTTATATTGTATTATGGTATAATAGATGTAAATAATTTCGATATTTTTCTTTTTCTCCATCACCAAATTTTTGGTTACTTCATCACTAAGAAACTAATATAAAAGACTATTAATTAATTACACACATTTCATATACATTGGTAATAAATAAATTTATATAACGAGCTCGATATTATAGTTATTAGCCATACTCATATAGTATAATGATATAATAGATGTAAACAATTTCAATACTTTTCTTCTTCTCCGTCACCAAATTTTAGGTTACTTCATCACTAAGAAACTAAGTTAAAAGACTATTAATTAATGACACATATATGATATACATTGTTAATAATTCAAATTATATAATGTGTCTTGATAGTATATTTATTCACCGTACTCATCTGGTATAATGGTATAATAGATGTAAACAATTTCAATATTTTTCTTCTACTCAGTCACCAAATTTTAGGTTACTTCATCACTAAGAAACTACGTTAAAAGACTATTAATTAATGAAATATATTTCATATACATTGGTAATAACTAAAATTATATAATGTGTCTCGATATTATAGTTATTCTCCATACCCATATAGTATAATGGTATAATAGATGTAAATAATTTTAATATTTTTCTTCTTCTCTATCACCAAATTTTAGGTCACTTCATCACTAAGGAACTACGTTAAAAGACTATTAATTAATGACATATATTTCATATACATTGAGAATAATTCAAATTATATAATGAGGCTCGATAGTATATTTATTCACCACATTTATATTTTATTATGGTATAATAGATGTAAATAATTTCGATATTTTTCTTCTTCCCCATCACCAAATTTTAGGTTATTTCATCACTAAGAAAGTAACTTAAAAGTCTATTAATTAATGACACATATTTCATATACATTTGTAATAATTAAAATTATATAATGAGGCTCGATATTATAGTTATTCTGCACACTCTTATAGTATAATGGTATAATAGATGTAAACAATTTCAATATTTTTCTTCTTCTCTGTCACCTGATTTTAGGTTACTTCATCACTAAGAAACTAAGTTAAAAGACTATTAAATAATGATACATATTTTATATAAATTGGTATAATTCAAATTATATAATGAGGCTCGATAGTATATTTTTTCACCATACTCACATGGTATAATGTTATAATAGATGTAAACAATTTCAATATTTTTCTTCTTTTCTGTCACCAAATTTTAGGTTACTTCATCACTAAGAAACTAAGTTAAAAGACTATTAATTAATGACACATATTTCATATACATTGGTAATAATTCGAGTTATATAAAGAGAATCTATAGTATGTTTATTCACCATATTTATATTGTATATGGTATAATAGATGTAAATAATTTCGATATTTTTCTTGTTCCGCATCACCAAATTTTAGGTTACTTAATCACTAAGAAACTAAGATAAAAAACTAATAATTAATGACACATATTTCATATACATTGGTAATAACTAAAATTATATAATGAGACTCGATATTATAGTTATTCGCCATACTCATATAGTATAATGGTATTATATATGTAAATAATTTTAATATTTTTCTCCTTCTCCGTCACCAAATTTTAGGTTACTTCATTACTAAGAAACTAAGTTAAAAGACTATTAATTAATGACACATATTTTTTATACATTAGTAATAAATAAAATTATATAATTAGGCTCTATAGTATATTTATTCACCATACTCTTATGTTATAATAGATGTATACAATTTCAATATTTTTCTTCTACTCCGTCACCAAAGTTTAGGTTACTTCTTCAATAAGAAACTGAGTTAAAAGACTATTAATTAATGACACATATTTCATATACATTAGTAATAATTCAAATTATATAATGAGGATTTATAGTATGTTTATTCGCTATATTCATATTGTATTATGGTATAATAGATGTAAATAATTTCGATATTTTTCTTCTTCTCCATCACCAAATTTTTGGTTACTTCATCACTAAGAAACTAAGATAAAAGACTATTAATTAATTACACACATTTCATATACATTGGTAATAAATAAATTTATATAACGAGCTCGATATTATAGTTATTAGCCATACTCATATAGTATAATGATATAATAGATGTAAACAATTTCAATACTTTTCTTCTTCTCCGTCACCAAATTTTAGGTTACTTCATCACTAAGAAACTAAGTTAAAAGACTATTAATTAATGACACATATATGATATACATTGTTAATAATTCAAATTATATAATGTGTCTTGATAGTATATTTATTCACTGTACTCATCTGGTATAATGGTATAATAAATGTAAACAATTTAAATATTTTTCTTCTACTCAGTCACCAAATTTTAGGTTACTTCATCACTAAGAAACTACGTTAAAAGACTATTAATTAATGAAATATATTTCATATACATTGGTAATAACTAAAATTATATAATGTGTCTCGATATTATAGTTATTCGCCATACCCATATAGTATAGTGGTATAATAGATGTAAATAATTTTAATATTTTTCTTCTTCTCCATCACCAAATTTTAGGTTACTTCATCACTAAGAAACTAAGTTAAAAGACTATTAATTAATGACACATATTCCATATACATTAGAAATAATTAAAATTATATAATGAGTCTCGATAGTATATTTATTCACCATATTCATATTGTATTATGGTATCATAAATGTAAACAATTTCAATATTTTTCTTCTTCTCCATCACCAAATTTTAGGTTACTTCATCACTAAGAAACTAAGTTAAAACACTATTAATTAATGACAAATATTCCATATATATTAGAATAATTCAAATTATATAATGAGTCTCGATAGTATATTTATTCACCATATTCATATTGTATTATGGTATAACAGATGTAAACAATTCCAATATTTTTCTACTTCTCCATCACCAAATTTTAGGTTACTTCTTCACCAAGAAACTAAGTTAAAAGACTATTATTTGATGACACATATTTCATATACATTGGTAATAATTCAAATTATATAATGAGTCTCGATAGTAGATTTATTCACCATATTCATATTGTATTATGGTATAATAGATGTAAACAATTTCGATATTTTTCTTCTTCTCCATCACCAAATTTTAGGTTACTTCATCACTAAGAAACTAAGTTAAAAGACTATTAATTAATGACACATATTCCATATACATTAGAAATAATCCACATTATATAATGAGTCTCGATAGTATATTTATTCACCATATTCATATTTTATTATGGTATAATAGATGTAAATAATTCCGATATTTTTCTTGTTCCCATTCACCAAATTTTAGGTTACTTCATCACTAAGAAACTAAGTTAAAAAGACTATTAATTAATGGCACATATTTCATATATATTGGTAATAATTAAAATTATATAATGAGACTCGATATTATAGTTATTCTGCACACTCTTATAGTATAATGGTATAATAGATGTAAACAATTTCAATATTTTTCTTCTTCTCCGTCACCTAATTTTAGGTTACTTCATCACTAAGAAACTAAGTTAAAAGACTATTAAATAATGATACATATTTCATATAAATTGGTAATAATTCAAATTATATAATGAGGCTCGATAGTATATTTTTTCACCATACTCACATGGTATAATGATATAATAGATGTAAACAATTTCAATATTTTTCTTCTTTTCCGTCACCAAATTTTAGGTTACTTCTTCACTAAGAAACTAAGTTAAAAGACTATTAATTAATGACACATATTTCATATACATTGGTAATAATTCAAATTATATAATGAGAATCTATAGTATGTTTATTCACCATATTTATATTGTATATGGTATAATAGATGTAAATAATTTTGATATTTTTCTTGTTCCCCATCACCAAATTTTAGGTTACTTCATCACTAAGAAACTAAGATAACAGACTATTAATTAATGACACATATTTCATATACATTGGTAATAACTAAAATTATATAATGAGACTCAATATTATAGATATTCGCCATATTCATATAGTATAATGGTATAATAGACGTAAATAATTTTAATATTTTTCTTCTTCTCCGTCACCAAATTTTAGGTTACTTCATTACTAAGAAACTAAGTTAAAAGACTATTAATTAATGACACATATTTCTTATACATTAGTAATGATTAAAATTATATAATTAGGCTCTATAGTATATTTATTCACCATACTCTTATGTTATAATATAGATGTAAACAATTTCAATATTTTTCTTCTACTCCGTCACCAAATTTTAGGTTACTTCTTCAATAAGAAACTATGTTAAAAGACTATTAATTAATGACACATATTTCATATACATTAGAAATAATTCAAATTATATAATGAGGATCTACAGTATGTTTATTCGCCATATTTATATTGTATTATGGTATAATAGATGTAAATAATTTCGATATTTTTCTTTTTCTCCATCACCAAATTTTTGGTTACTTCATCACTAAGAAACTAATATAAAAGACTATTAATTAATTACACACATTTCATATACATTGGTAATAAATAAATTTATATAACGAGCTCGATATTATAGTTATTAGCCATACTCATATAGTATAATGATATAATAGATGTAAACAATTTCAATACTTTTCTTCTTCTCCGTCACCAAATTTTAGGTTACTTCATCACTAAGAAACTAAGTTAAAAGACTATTAATTAATGACACATATATGATATACATTGTTAATAATTCAAATTATATAATGTGTCTTGATAGTATATTTATTCACCGTACTCATCTGGTATAATGGTATAATAGATGTAAACAATTTCAATATTTTTCTTCTACTCAGTCACCAAATTTTAGGTTACTTCATCACTAAGAAACTACGTTAAAAGACTATTAATTAATGAAATATATTTCATATACATTGGTAATAACTAAAATTATATAATGTGTCTCGATATTATAGTTATTCTCCATACCCATATAGTATAATGGTATAATAGATGTAAATAATTTTAATATTTTTCTTCTTCTCTATCACCAAATTTTAGGTCACTTCATCACTAAGGAACTACGTTAAAAGACTATTAATTAATGACATATATTTCATATACATTGAGAATAATTCAAATTATATAATGAGGCTCGATAGTATATTTATTCACCACATTTATATTTTATTATGGTATAATAGATGTAAATAATTTCGATATTTTTCTTCTTCCCCATCACCAAATTTTAGGTTATTTCATCACTAAGAAAGTAACTTAAAAGTCTATTAATTAATGACACATATTTCATATACATTTGTAATAATTAAAATTATATAATGAGGCTCGATATTATAGTTATTCTGCACACTCTTATAGTATAATGGTATAATAGATGTAAACAATTTCAATATTTTTCTTCTTCTCTGTCACCTGATTTTAGGTTACTTCATCACTAAGAAACTAAGTTAAAAGACTATTAAATAATGATACATATTTTATATAAATTGGTAATAATTCAAATTATATAATGAGGCTCGATAGTATATTTTTTCACCATACTCACATGGTATAATGTTATAATAGATGTAAACAATTTCAATATTTTTCTTCTTTTCCGTCACCAAATTTTAGGTTACTTCATCACTAGAAACTAAGTTAAAAGACTATTAATTAATGACACATATTTCATATACATTGGTAATAATTCGAGTTATATAAAGAGAATCTATAGTATGTTTATTCACCATATTTATATTGTATATGGTATAATAGATGTAAATAATTTCGATATTTTTCTTGTTCCGCATCACCAAATTTTAGGTTACTTAATCACTAAGAAACTAAGATAAAAAACTAATAATTAATGACACATATTTCATATACATTGGTAATAACTAAATTATATAATGAGACTCGATATTATAGTTATTCGCCATACTCATATAGTATAATGGTATTATATATGTAAATAATTTTAATATTTTTCTCCTTCTCCGTCACCAAATTTTAGGTTACTTCATTACTAAGAAACTAAGTTAAAAGACTATTAATTAATGACACATATTTTTTATACATTAGTAATAAATAAAATTATATAATTAGGCTCTATAGTATATTTATTCACCATACTCTTATGTTATAATAGATGTATACAATTTCAATATTTTTCTTCTACTCCGTCACCAAAGTTTAGGTTACTTCTTCAATAAGAAACTGAGTTAAAAGACTATTAATTAATGACACATATTTCATATACATTAGTAATAATTCAAATTATATAATGAGGATTTATAGTATGTTTATTCGCTATATTCATATTGTATTATGGTATAATAGATGTAAATAATTTCGATATTTTTCTTCTTCTCCATCACCAAATTTTTGGTTACTTCATCACTAAGAAACTAAGATAAAAGACTATTAATTAATTACACACATTTCATATACAATTGGTAATAAATAAATTTATATAACGAGCTCGATATTATAGTTATTAGCCATACTCATATAGTATAATGATATAATAGATGTAAACAATTTCAATACTTTTCTTCTTCTCCGTCACCAAATTTTAGGTTACTTCATCACTAAGAAACTAAGTTAAAAGACTATTAATTAATGACACATATATGATAAACATTGTTAATAATTCAAATTATATAATGTGTCTTGATAGTATATTTATTCACCGTACTCATCTGGTATAATGGTATAATAGATGTAAACAATTTCAATATTTTTCTTCTACTCAGTCACCAAATTTTTAGTTACTTCATCACTAAGAAACTACGTTAAAAGACTATTAATTAATGAAATATATTTCATATACATTGGTAATAACTAAAATTATATAATGTGTCTCGATATTATAGTTATTCGCCATACCCATATAGTATAGTGGTATAATAGATGTAAATAATTTTAATATTTTTTCTTCTTCTCCATCACCAAATTTTAGGTTACTTCATCACTAAGAAACTAAGTTAAAAGACTATTAATTAATGACATATATTTCATATACATTGAGAATAATTCAAATTATATAATGAGGCTCGATAGTATATTTATTCACCACATTTATATTTTATTATGGTATAATAGATGTAAATAATTTCGATATTTTTCTTCTTCCCCATCACCAAATTTTAGGTTATTTCATCACTAAGAAAGTAACTTAAAAGTCTATAATTAATGACACATATTTCATATACATTTGTAATAATTAAAATTATATAATGAGGCTCGATATTATAGTTATTCTGCACACTCTTATAGTATAATGGTATAATAGATGTAAACAATTTCAATATTTTTCTTCTTCTCTGTCACCTGATTTTAGGTTACTTCATCACTAAGAAACTAAGTTAAAGACTATTAAATAATGATACATATTTTATATAAATTGGTAATAATTCAAATTATATAATGAGGCTCGATAGTATATTTTTTCACCATACTCACATGGTATAATGTTATAATAGATGTAAACAATTTCAATATTTTTCTTCTTTTCCGTCACCAAATTTTAGGTTACTTCATCACTAAGAAACTAAGTTAAAAGACTATTAATTAATGACACATATTTCATATACATTGGTAATAATTCGAGTTATATAAAGAGAATCTATAGTATGTTTATTCACCATATTTATATTGTATATGGTATAATAGATGTAAATAATTTCGATATTTTTCTTGTTCCGCATCACCAAATTTTAGGTTACTTAATCACTAAGAAACTAAGATAAAAAACTAATAATTAATGACACATATTTCATATACATTGGTAATAACTAAAATTATATAATGAGACTCGATATTATAGTTATTCGCCATACTCATATAGTATAATGGTATTATATATGTAAATAATTTTAATATTTTTCTCCTTCTCCGTCACCAAATTTTAGGTTACTTCATTACTAAGAAACTAAGTTAAAAGACTATTAATTAATGACACATATTTTTTATACATTAGTAATAAATAAAAATTATATAATTAGGCTCTATAGTATATTTATTCACCATACTCTTATGTTATAATAGATGTATACAATTTCAATATTTTTCTTCTACTCCGTCACCAAAGTTTAGGTTACTTCTTCAATAAGAAACTGAGTTAAAAGACTATTAATTAATGACACATATTTCATATACATTAGTAATAATTCAAATTATATAATGAGGATTTATAGTATGTTTATTCGCTATATTCATATTGTATTATGGTATAATAGATGTAAATAATTTCGATATTTTTCTTCTTCTCCATCACCAAATTTTTGGTTACTTCATCACTAAGAAACTAAGATAAAAGACTATTAATTAATTACACACATTTCATATACATTGGTAATAAATAAATTTATATAACGAGCTCGATATTATAGTTATTAGCCATACTCATATAGTATAATGATATAATAGATGTAAACAATTTCAATACTTTTCTTCTTCTCCGTCACAAAATTTTAGGTTACTTCATCACTAAGAAACTAAGTTAAAAGACTATTAATTAATGACACATATATGATATACATTGTTAATAATTCAAATTATATAATGTGTCTTGATAGTATATTTATTCACCGTACTCATCTGGTATAATGGTATAATAGATGTAAACAATTTCAATATTTTTCTTCTACTCAGTCACCAAATTTTAGGTTACTTCATCACTAAGAAACTACGTTAAAAGACTATTAATTAATGAAATATATTTCATATACATTGGTAATAACTAAAATATATAATGTGTCTCGATATTATAGTTATTCGCCATACCCATATAGTATAGTGGTATAATAGATGTAAATAATTTTAATATTTTCTTCTTCTCCATCACCAAATTTTAGGTTACTTCATCACTAAGAAACTAAGTTAAAAGACTATTAATTAATGACATATATTTCATATACATTGAGAATAATTCAAATTATATAATGAGGCTCGATAGTATATTTATTCACCACATTTATATTTTATTATGGTATTAATAGATGTAAATAATTTCGATATTTTTCTTCTTCCCCATCACCAAATTTTAGGTTATTTCATCACTAAGAAAGTAACTTAAAAGTCTATTAATTAATGACACCATATTTCATATACATTTGTAATAATTAAAATTATATAATGAGGCTCGATATTATAGTTATTCTGCACACTCTTATAGTATAATGGTATAATAGATGTAAACAATTTCAATATTTTTCTTCTTCTCTGTCACCTGATTTTAGGTTACTTCATCACTAAGAAACTAAGTTAAAAGACTATTAAATAATGATACATATTTATATAATTTGGTAATAATTCAAATTATTAATGAGGCTCGATAGTATATTTTTTCACCATACTCACATGGTATAATGTTATAATAGATGTAAACAATTTCAATATTTTTCTTCTTTTCCGGTCACCAAATTTTAGGTTACTTCATCACTAAGAAACTAAGTTAAAAGACTATTAATTAATGACACATATTTCTATACATTGGTAATAATTCGAGTTATATAAAGAGAATCTATAGTATGTTTATTCACCATATTTATATTGTATATGGTATAATAGATGTAAATAATTTCGATATTTTTCTTGTTCCGCATCACCAAATTTTAGGTTACTTAATCACTAAGAAACTAAGATAAAAAACTAATAATTAATGACACATATTTCATATACATTGGTAATAACTAAAATTATATAATGAGACTCGATATTATAGTTATTCGCCATACTCATATAGTATAATGGTATTATATATGTAAATAATTTTAATATTTTTCTCCTTCTCCGTCACCAAATTTTAGGTTACTTCATTACTAAGAAACTAAGTTAAAAGACTATTAATTAATGACACATATTTTTTATACATTAGTAATAAATAAAATTATATAATTAGGCTCTATAGTATATTTATTCACCATACTCTTATGTTATAATAGATGTATACAATTTCAATATTTTTCTTCTACTCCGTCACCAAAGTTTAGGTTACTTCTTCAATAAGAAACTGAGTTAAAAAGACTATTAATTAATGACACATATTTCATATACATTAGTAATAATTCAAATTATATAATGAGGATTTATAGTATGTTTATTCGCTATATTCATATTGTATTATGGTATAATAGATGTAAATAATTTCGATATTTTTCTTCTTCTCCATCACCAAATTTTTGGTTACTTCATCACTAAGAAACTAAGATAAAAGACTATTAATTAATTACACACATTTCATATACATTGGTAATAAATAAATTTATATAACGAGCTCGATATTATAGTTATTAGCCATACTCATATAGTATAATGATATAAATAGATGTAAACAATTTCAATACTTTTCTTCTTCTCCGTCACCAAATTTTAGGTTACTTCATCACTAAGAAACTAAGTTAAAAGACTATTAATTAATGACACATATATGATATACATTGTTAATAATTCAAATTATATAATGTGTCTTGATAGTATATTTATTCACCGTACTCATCTGGTATAATGGTATAATAAATGTAAACAATTTAAATATTTTTCTTCTACTCAGTCACCAAATTTTAGGTTACTTCATCACTAAGAAACCTACGTTAAAAGACTATTAATTAATGAAATATATTTCATATACATTGGTAATAACTAAAATTATATAATGTGTCTCGATATTATAGTTATTCGCCATACCCATATAGTTAGTGGTATAATAGATGTAAATAATTTTAATATTTTTCTTCTTCTCCATCACCAAATTTTAGGTTACTTCATCACTAAGAAACTAAGTTAAAAGACTATTAATTAATGACACATATTCCATATACATTAGAAATAATTAAAATTATATAATGAGTCTCGATAGTATATTTATTCACCAAATTCATATTGTATTATGGTATCATAAATGTAAACAATTTTAATATTTTTCTTCTTCTCCATCACCAAAATTTTAGGTTACTTCATCACTAAGAAACTAAGTTAAAACACTATTAATTAATGACAAATATTCCATATATATTAGAAATAATTCAAATTATATAATGAGTCTCGATAGTATATTTATTCACCATATTCATATTGTATTATGGTATAACAGATGTAAACAATTTCAATATTTTTCTACTTCTCCATCACCAAATTTTAGGTTACTTCATCATTAAGAAACTAAGTTAAAAGACTATTAATTAATGACACATATTCCATATATATTGGAAATAATTCAAAATTATATAATGAGTCTCGATAGTATATTTATTCACCATATTCATATTGTATTATGGTATAATAGATGTAAACAATTTCGTTATTTTTCTTCAACTCCATCACCAAATTTTAGGTTACTTCATCACTAAGAAACTAAGTTAAAAGACTATTAATTAATGACACATATCGATATACATTAGAAATAATCCACATTATATAATGAGTCTCGATAGTATATTTATTCAACATATTCATATTTTATTATGGTATAATAGATGTAAATATTTTCGATATTTTTCTTCTTCCCATTCACCAAATTTTAGGTTACTTCATCACTAAGAAACTAAGTTAAAAGACTATTAATTAATGGCACATATTTCATATATATTGGTAATAATTAAAATTATATAATGAGACTCGATATTATAGTTATTCTGCACACTCTTATAGTATAATGGTATAATAGATGTAAACAATTTCAATATTTTTCTTCTTCTCCGTCACCTAATTTTAGGTTACTTCATCACTAAGAAACTAAGTTAAAAGACTATTAAATAATGATACATATTTCATATAAATTGGTAATAATTCAAATTATATAATGAGGCTCGATAGTATATTTTTCACCATACTCACATGGTATAATAATATAATAGATGTAAACAATTTCAATATTTTTCTTCTTTTCCGTCACCAAATTTTAGGTTACTTCTTCACTATGAAAACTAAGTTAAAAGACTATTAATTAATGACACATATTTCATATACATTGGTAATAATTCAAATTATATAATGAGAATCTATAGTATGTTTATTCACCATATTTATATTGTATATGGTATAATAGATGTAAATAATTTTGATATTTTTCTTTTTCCCCATCACCTAAATTTTAGGTTACTTCATCACTAAGAAACCTAAGATAACAGACTATTAATTAATGACACATATTTCATATACATTGGTAATAACTAAAATTATATAATGAGACTCAATATTATAGATATTCGCCATACTCATATAGTATAATGGTATAATAGACGTAAATAATTTTAATATTTTTCTTCTTCTCCGTCACCAAATTTTAGGTTACTTCATTACTAAGAAACTAAGTTAAAAGACTATTAATTAATGACACATATTTCTTATACATTAGTAATGATTAAAATTATATAATTAGGCTCTATAGTATATTTATTCACCATACTCTTATGTTATAATATAGATGTAAACAATTTCAATATTTTCTTCTACTCCGTCACCAAATTTTAGGTTACTTCTTCAATAAGAAACTATGTTAAAAGACTATTAATTAATGACACATATTTCATATACATTGGTAATAAATAAAATTATATAATGTGTCTTGATAGTATATTTATTCGCCATACTCATCGGGTATAATGTTATAATAGATATAAACAATTTCAATATTTTTCTTCTACTCCTCCACCAAATTTTAGGTTACTTCATCACTAAGAAACTACGTTAAAAGACTATTAATTAATGACACATATTTCATATACATGAGTAATAATTCAAATTATATAATAAGGCTCGATTGTATATTTATTCACCATACTCATATGTTATAATTGATGTAAACAATTTCAATATTTTTCTTCTACTCCGTCACCAAATTTTAGGTTACTTCTTCAATAAGAATCTAAGTTAAAAGACTATTAATTAATGTACACATATTTTCATATACATTGGTAATAATTCAAATTATATAATGTGTCTTGATAGTATATTTATTCACTGTACTCATCTTGTATAATCGTATAATAGATGTAAATAATTTCGATATTTTTCTTCTTCTCCATCACCAAATTTTAGGTTACTTCATCACTAAGAAACTAAGATAAAATACTATTAATTAATGACACATATTTCATATACATAGGCAATAATTCAAATTATATAATGTGTCTTGATAGTATATTTATTCACCGTACTCATCTGGTATTATGGTATATTAGATGTAAACAATTTCAATATTTTTCTTCTACTCCCGTTACCAAATTTTATGTTACTTCATCACTAAGAAACTACGTTTAAAAGACTATTAATTAATAACACATATTTCGTATACATTAGTAATAATTCAAATTATATTAATAAGCTCGATTTTATATTTATTCACCATACGCATATGTTTATAATAGATGTAAATAATTCAATATTTTTCTTCTACTCCGTCACCAATTTTTAGGTTACTTCTTCAATAAGAAACAAAGTTAAAAGACTATTAATTAATGACACATATTTCATATACATTGGTAATAATTCAAATTATATATGAGGATCTATAATATGTTTATTCGCCATTTTCATATTGTTATTATGGTATAATAGATGTAAATAATTTCAATATTTTTCTTCTTCTCCATCACCAAAGTTTAGGTTACTTCATCACTAAGAAACTAAGATAAAAGACTATTATTTAATTAAAAACATTTCATATACATTTGTAATAACTAAAAATATATAGTGAGAGTCGATATTATAGTCATTCGCCATACTCATATAGTACAATGGGATAATAGATGTAAATAATTTTAATATTTTTTCTTCTTCTCCATCACCAAAAATTTAGGTTACTTCTTCAATAAGAAACTAAGTTAAAAGACTATTAATTAATGACACATATTTCATATACATTGGTAATAATTCAAATTATATAATGAGGATCTATAGTATGTTTATTCGCCATTTTCATATTGTATTATGGTATAATAGATGTAAATAATTTTGATATTTTTCTTCTTCTCCATCACCAAATTTTAGGTCACTTCATCACTAAGAAACTAAGATAAAAGACTATTAATTAATTACACACATTTCATATACATTGGTAATAAATAAATTTATATAATGAGCTCGATATTATAGTTATTCTTCATACTCAATTATTATAATGATATAATAGATGTAAACAATTTCAATACTTTTCTCTTCTCCGTCACCAAATTTTAGGTTACTTCATCACTAAGAAACTAAGTTAAAAGACTATTAATTAATTACACATATTTCATATACATTGGTAATAATTACAAATTATATAATGTGTCTTGATAGTATATTTATTCACTGTACTCATCTGGTATAATGGTATAATAGATGTAACAATTTCAATATTTTTCTTCTACTCCGTCACCAAATTTTAGGTTACTTCATCACTAAGAAACTACGTTAAAAGACTATTAATTAATGACACATATTTCGATTACATTAGTACTAATTTAAATTATATAATAAGGCTCGATTTTATATTTATTCACCATACTCATATGTTATAATAGATGTAAACCAATTTCAATATTTTTCTTCTACTCCGTCACCAAATTTTAGGTTACTTCTTCAATAAGAAACAAGTTAAAAGACTTTTAATTAATGACACATATTTCATATACATTGGTAATGATTCCAAATTATATAATGAGGATCTATAGTATGTTTATTCTCCATATTCATATTGTATTATGGTATAATAGATGTAAATAATTTCGATATTTTTCTTCTTCTCCATCACCAAATTTTAGGTTACTTCATCACTAAGAAACTAAGATAATAGACTATTAATTAATTACACACATTCTTATACATTGGTAATAAATAAATTTATATAATTGAGCTCGATATTATAGTTTATCGACATACTCATATAGTATAATGATATAATAGATGTAAACAATTTTAATACTTTTCTTCTTCTCCGTCACCAAATTTTTGGTTACTTCATCACTAAGAAACTAAGTTAAAAGACTATTAATTAATGACACATATTTCCTATACATGGTAATAATTCAAATTATATAATGTGTCTTGATAGTATATTTATTCACCGTACTCATCTGGTATAATGATATATAGATGTAAACAATTTCAATATTTTTCTTCTACTCCGTCACCAAATTTTAGGTTACTTCATCACTAAGAAACTACGTTATAAAAGACTATTAATTAGTGAAATATATTTCATATACATTGATATTAAAACAAATTATATAATGAGGCTCGATAGTATATTAATTCACCACATTCATATTTTATTATGCTATAATGGATGTAAATAATTTCGATATTTTCTTCTTCGCCATCACCAAATTTTAGGTTACTTCATCACTAAGAAAGTAATTCAAAGACTATTAATTAATGACACATATATCATATACATTGGTAATAATTAAAATTATATAATGAGACTCGATATTATAGTTATTCTCCACATTCTTATAGTATAATGGTATAATAGATGTAAAACAATTTCAATATTTTTCTTCTTCTCCATCACCTGATTTAAAGTTACTTTATAACTAAGAAACTAAGTTAAAAGACTATTAAATAATGATACATATTTATATAAATTGGTAATTAATTCAAATTATATAATGAGGCTCGATAGTATATTTTTTCACCATACTCACATGGTAATAATGATAATTAGATGTAAACCAATTTCAATATTTTTCTTCTTTTCCATCACCAAATTTTAGGTTACTTCTTCACTAAGAAACTAAGTTAAAAAACTATTAATTAATGACACATATTTCATATACATTGGTAATAATTCAAATTATATAATGAGAATCTATAGTATGTTTATTCACCATATTTATAATTGTATTTGGTAATAATAGATGTAAATAATTTCGATATTTTTCTTGTTCCCCATCACCAAAATTTTTAGGTTACTTCATCACTAAGAAACTAAGATACCAAGACTATTAATTAATGACACATTTTTCATATACATTGGTAATAACTAAAATTATATAATGAGACAGATATTATAGTTATTCGCCATACTCATATAGTATAATGGTATAATAGATTTAAATAATTTTAATATTTTTCTTCTTCTCCTTCACCAAATTTTAGGTTACTTCATTACTAAGAAACTAAGTTAAAAGACTATTAATTAATGACACATATTTCATATACTTAGTAATAATTCAAATTATATAATAAGGCTCGATAGTATATTATTCACCATACTCATATGTTATAATAGATGTAACAATTTCAATATTTTTCTTCTACTCCATCCACCAAATTTTAGGTTACTTCTTCAATAAGAAACTATGTTAAAAGACTATTAATTAATGACACATATTTCATATACATTGGAAATATTCAAATTATATAATGAAGATCTATAGTATGTTTATTCGCCATTTTCATATTGATAATGGATAATAGATGTAAATAATTTCGATATTTTTCTTCTTCTCCATCACCAAATTTTAGGTTACTTCAACACTAAGAAACTAAGATAAAAGACTATTAATTAATTAAATACATATCATATACATTCGTAATAAATAAATTTATAATGAGCTCGAATATTATAGTTATTCGCCATACTCATATAGTATAATGATATAATAGATGTAAACAATTTCAATACTTTTCTTCTTCTCCAGTCACCAAATTATAGGTTACGTCATCACTAAGAAAACTAAGTTAAAAGACTATTAATTAATGACACATATTTCCATTATTACATTGGTAATAATTCAAATATATAATGTGTCTTGATAGTATATTTATTCACCGTACTCATTTTGGTATAATGGTATAATAGATGTAAACAATTTCAATACTTTTCTTCTACTCCAATTACCAAAATTTTACGTTACTTCATCTATAAGAAAAATATGTTAAAAGACTATTAATTAATAACCACATATTTCGTATACATTAATAATAATTAAATTATATAATAATGCTCGATTTTAAATTTATTCACCATACTCATATGTTATAATAGATGTAAACAATTTCAATATTTTTCTTTACTCCGTCACCGAATTTTAGGTTACTTGTTCAATAAGAAACTAAGTTAAAAGAACTATTAATTAATGACACATATTTCATATACATTGGTAAAAATTCAAATTTATATAATGAGAATCTATAGTATGTTTATCTCCATATTCAATATTGTATTATGGTATAATATATGTAAATAATTTCGATATTTTCTTCTTCTCCATCAACAAATTTTAGGTTACTACATCCTTAAGAAACTAAGATAAAAGACTATTAATTAATTACACACATTTCATATACATTGGTAATAAATAAATTTATATAATGAGCTCGATATTATAGTTATTCGTCATACTCATATAATATAATGATATAATAGATGTAAACAATTTCAATACATTTCTTCTTCTCCGTCACCAAATTTTAGGATACTTCATCACTAAGAAACTAAGTTAAAAAACTATTAATTAATGACACATATTTCATATACATTGGTAATAATTCAAATTATATAATGTGTCTTGATAGTATATTTATTCACCGTACTCATCCGGTATAATGGTATAATAGATGTAAACAATTTCAATATTTTTCTTCTACTCCGTCCCTAAATTTTAGGTTACTTCATCACTAAGAAACTACGTTAAAAGACTATTATTTAATGAAATATATTTCATATACATTGATATTAATTCAAATTATATAATGAGGCTCGATAGTATATTTATTCACCACATTCATTTTTTATTATGGAATAATAGTTGTAAATAATTTCGATATTTTTTTTCTTCCCCATCACCAAATTTTAGGTTACTTCATCACTAAGAAACTAATTCAAAAGACTATTAATTAATGACACATATTTCATATACATTGATAATAATTAAAATTATATAATGAGACTCGATATTATAGTTATTCTCCACATTCTTATAGTATAATGGTATAATAGATGTAAACAATTTCAATATTTTTCTTCTTCTCTGTCACCTGATTTTAGGTTACTTCATCACTAAGAAACTAAGTTAAAAGACTATTAAATAATGATACATATTTCATATAAATTGGTAATAATTCAAATTATATAATGAGGCTCGATAGTATTTTTTTCACTATACTCACATGGTATAATGATATAATAGTTGTAAACAATTTCAATTTTTTTCTTCTTTTCCGTCACCAAAATTTTAGATTACTTCTTCACTAAGAAACTAAGTCAAAAAGCTATTAATTAATGACACATATTTCATATACATTGGTAATAATTCAAATTATATAATAAGAATCTATAGTATGTTTATTCACCATATTTATATTGTATATGGTATAATAGATGTAAATAATTTCGATATTTTTCTTGTTCCCCCATCACCAAATTTTAGGTTACTTCATCACTAAGAAACTAAGATAAAAGACTATTAATTAATGACACATATTTCATATACATTGGTAATAACTAAAATTATATAATGAGACTCGATATTATAGTTATTCTCCATACTCATATAGTATAATGGTATAATAGATGTAAATGAGTTTAATATTTTTCTTCTTCTCCATCACCACATTTTAGGTTACTTCATTACTAAGAAACTAAGTAAAAAGACTATTAATTAATTAAACACATATTTCATATACATTGGTAATAATTCAAATTATATAATGAGGATCTACAGTATGTTTATTCTCCATATTCATATTGTATTATGGTATAATAGATGTAAATAATTTCGATATTTTTCTTCTTCTCCATCACCAAATTTTAGGTTACTTCATCACTAAGAAACTAAGATAAAAGACTATTTATTAATTAAACACATTTCATATACATTGGTAATAAATAAATTTATATAATGAGCTCGATATTATAGTTATTCGCCATACTCATATAGTATAATGATATAATAGATGTAAACAATTTCAAAACTTTTCTTCTTCTCCGTCACCAAATTTTAGGTTACTTCGTCACTAAGAAACTAAGTTAAAAGACTATTATATAATGACACATATTTCATATACATTGGTAATAATTCAAATTATATAATGTGTATTGATAGTATATTTATT
Organism: Vicia faba; assembly: GCA_948472305.1. Lineage (NCBI taxonomy): Eukaryota > Viridiplantae > Streptophyta > Magnoliopsida > Fabales > Fabaceae > Vicia > Vicia faba. Next base: position 140,654 of record CATIWC010003150.1, on the reverse strand, counting down.
AACCATACTCATCTGGTATAATGGTATAATAGATTTAAACAATTTCAATATTTTTCATCTACTCCGTCACCAAATTTTAGGTTACTTCATCACTAAGAAACTACGTTAAAAGACTATTAATTAATGACACATATTTCATATACATTAGTAATAATTCAAATTATATAATAAAGTTATATTGTATATTTATTCACCATACTCATATGTTATAATAGATGTAAACAATTTCAATATGTTTCTTCTACTCAGTCACCAAATTTTAGGTTACTTCTTCAATAAGAAACTAAGTTAAAAGACTATTAATTAATGACACATATTTCATATACATTGGTAATAATTCAAATTATATAATAAGGATATATAGTATGTTTATTCTCCATATTCATATTGTATTATGGTATAATAGATGTAAATACTTTCGATATTTTTCTTCTTCTCCATCACCAAATTTTAGGTTACTTCATCACTAAGAAACTAAGATAAAAGACTATTAATTAATTACACACATTTCATATACATTGGTAATAAATAAATTTATATAATGAGCTCGATATTATACATTATTAATAATTCAAATTATATAATGTGTCTTTATAGTATATTTATTCACCATACTCATCTGGTATAATGGTATAATAGATGTAAACAATTTCAATATTTTTCTTCTACTCCGTCACCAAATTTTAGGTTACTTCATCACTAAGAAACTACGTTAAAAGACTATTAATTAATGAAATATATTTCATATACATTGATATTAATTCAAATTATATAATGAGGCTCGATAGTATATTTATTCACCACATTCATATTTTATTATGGTATAATAGATGTAAATAATTTAGATATTTTTCTTCTTCCCCATCACCAAATTTTAGGTTACTTCATCACTAAGAAACTAAGTTAAAAGACTATTAATTAATGGCACATATTTCATATACATTGCTAATAATTAAAATTATATAACGAGACTCGATAGTATATTTTTTCATCATACTCACACGGTATAATGATATAATTGATGTAAACAATTTCAATATTTTTCTTCTTTTCTGTCACCAAATTTTTAGGTTACTTCTTTACTAAGAAACTAAGTTAAAAGACTATTAATTAAGGACACATATTTCATATACATTGGTAATAATTCAAATTATATAATGTAAAATCTATAGTATGTTTATTCACCATATTTATATTGTATATGGTATAATAGATGTAAATAATTTCGATATTTTTCTTGTTCCCAATCACCAAATTTTAGGTTACTTCATCACTAAGAAACTAAGATAAAAGACTATTAATTAATGACACATATTTCATATACATTGGTAATAACTAAAATTATATAATGAGACTCGATGTTATAGTCATTCTCCATACTCATATAGTATAATGGTATAATAGATGTAAATAATTTTAATATTTTTCTTCTTCTCCGTCACCAAATTTTAGGTTACTTCTTCAATAAGAAACTAAGTTAAAAGACTATTAATTAATGACACATATTTCATATACATTAGTAATAATTCAAATTATATAATGAGGATATATAGTATATTTATTCGCCATATTCATATTGTATTGTGGTATAATAGATGTAAATAATTTTGATATTTTTCTTCTTCTCCATCACCAAATATTTAGTTACTTCATCACTAAGAAACTAAGATAAAAGACTACTAATTAATTACACACATTTCATATACATTGGTAATAAATAAATTTATATAATGAGCTCGATATTATAGTTATTAGTCATACTCATATAGTATAATGATATAATAGATGTAAACAATTTCAATACTCTTCTTCTTCTCTATCACCAAATTTTAGATTACTTCTTCAATAAGAAACTAAGTTAAAAGACTATTAATTAATGACACATATTTCATATACGTTGGTAATAATTCAAATTATATAATGAGGATCTATAGTATGTTTATTCTCCATATTCATATTGAATTATGGTATAATAGATGTAAATAATTTCGATATTTTTCTTCTTCTCCATCACCAAATTTTTGGTTACTTCATCACTAAGAAACTAAGATAAAAGACTATTAATTAATGACACATATTTCATATACATTGGCAATAATTCAAATTATATAATGTGTCTTGATAGTATATTTATTCACCGTACTCATCTGGTATAATGGTATAATAGATGTAAACAATTTCAATATTTTTCTTCTACTCCGTTACCAAATTTTACGTTACTTCATCACTAAGAAACTACGTTAAAAGACTATTAATTAATAACACATATTTCGTATACATTAGTAATAATTCAAATTATATAATAAGGCTCGATTTTATATTTATTCACCATACTCATATGTTATAATAGATGTAAACAATTTCAATATTTTTCTTCTACTCCGTCACCAAATTTTAGGTTACTTCTTCAATAAGAAACTAAGTTAAAAGACTATTAATTAATGACACATATTTCATATACATTGGTAATAATTCAAATTATATAATGAGGATTAATAGTATGTTTATTCGCCATTTTCATATCGTATTATGGTATAATAGATGTAAATAATTTCGATATTTTTCTTCTTCTCCATCACCAAATTTTAGGTTACTTCATCACTAAGAAACTAAGATAAAAGACTATTATTTAATGAAACACATTTCATATACATTTGTAATAACTAAAATTATATAGTGAGACTCGATATTATAGTCCATTCGCCATACTCAATATAGTATAAGGTATTATAGATGTAAATAAATTTTAATATTTTTCTTCTTCTCCATCACCAAATTTTAGGTTACTTCATTACTAAGAAACTAAGTTAAAAGACTATTAATTAATGACACAATTTCATATACATTAGTTATAATTCAAATTATATAATAAGGCTCGATAGTATATGTATTCACCATACTCATATGTTATAATAGGTGTAAACAATTTCAATATTTTTTTCTTCTCCGTCACCAAATTTTAGGTTACTTCATCACTAAGAAACTAAGTTAAAAGACTATTAATTAATGACACATATTTCATTACATTGGTAATAATTGAAATTATATAATTCGTCTTGATAGTATATTTATTCACCGTACTTAACTGGTATAATGGTATAATAGAAAGGTAAAACAATTTCAATATTTTTCTTCTACTCCGTCACCAAATTTTAGGTTACTTCATCACTAAGAAACTACGTTAAAAGACTATTAATTAGTGAAATATATTTCGTATACATTGATATTATAACAAATTATATAATGAGGCTCGATAGTATATTAATTCACCACATTCATATTTTATTATGGTATAATAGATGTAAATAATTTTGATATTTTTCTTCTTCGCCATCACCAAATTTTAGGTTACTTCATCACTAAGAAACTAATTCAAAAGTACTATTAATTAATGACACATATTTCATATACATTGGTAATAATTAAAATTATATAATGAGACTCGATAATTATAGTTATTCTCCACATTCTTATAGTATAATGGTATAATAGATGTAAACAATTTCAAATATGTTTCTTCTTCTCCATCACCTGATTTAAAGTTACTTTATCACTAAGAAACTAAGTTAAAAGACTATTAAATAATGATACATATTTAATATAAATTGGTAAATAATTCAAATTATATAATGAGGCTCGATAGTATATTTTTCACCATACTCACATGGTATAATGATATAATAGATGTAAAACAATTTCAATATTTTTTTTCTTCTTTCCATCACCAAATTTTAGGTTACTTCTCTCACTAAGAAACTAAGTTAATAAGACTATTAATTAATGACACATATTTCATATACATTGGTAAAATAATTATGAAGATCTATAGTATGTTTATTCGCCATTTTTATATTGTATTATGGTATAATAGATGTAAATAATTTCGATATTTTTCATGTTCCCCATTTACCAAATTTTAGGTTACTTCATCACTAAGAAACTAAGATAAAAGACTATTAATTAATGACACGTATTTCATATACATTGGTAATAACTAAAATTATATAATGAGACTCGATATTATAGTTATTCTCCATACTCATATAGTATAATGGTATAATAGATTTAAATAATTTTAATATTTTTCTCCTTCTCCGTCACCAAAGTTTAGGTTACTTCTTCAATAAGAAACTGAGTTAAAAGACTATTAATTAATGACACATATTTCATATACATTGGTAATGATTCAAATTATATAACGAGGATCTATAGTATGTTTATTCTCCATATTCATATTATATTATGGTATAATAGATGTAAATAATTTTGATATTTTTCTTCTTCTCCATCACCAAATTTTAGGTTACTTCATCACTAAGAAACTAAGATAATAGACTATTAATTAATTACACACATTTCATATACATTGGTAATAAATAAATTTATATAACGAGCTCGATATTATAGTTATTAGCCATACTCATATAGTATAATGATATAATAGATGTAAACAATTTCCATACTTTTCTTCTTCTCCGTCGCCAAATTTTAGGTTACTTTATCACTAAGAAACTAAGTTAAAAGACTATTAATTAATGACACATATTTGATATACATTGTTAATAATTCAAATTATATAATGTGTCATGATAGTATATTTATTCACCGTACTCATCTGGTATAATGGTATAATAGATGTAAACAATTTCAATATTTTTCTTCTATTCAGTCACCAAATTTTAGGTTACTTCATCACTAAGAAACTACGTTAAAAGACTATTAATTAATGAATTATATTTCATATACATTGGTAATAACTAAAATTATATAATGTGTCTCGATATTATAGTTATTCGCCATACTCATATAGTATAATGGTATAATAGATGTAAATTAATTTTAATATTTTTCTTCTTCTCCATCACCAAATTTTAGGTTACTTCATCACTAAGAAAACTACGTTAAAAGACTATTAATTAATGACATATATTTCATATACATTGGTAATAATTCAAATTATATAATGAGGCTCGATAGTATATTTATTCACCACATTCATATTTTATTATGGTATTATAGATGTAAATAATTTTCGATATTTTCTTCTTCCCCCGTCACCAAAATTTAGGTTACTTCATTACTAAGAAACTAAGTTAAAAGATTATTAATTAATGACACATATTTCATATACATTGGTAATAATTAAAATTACATAATGAGACTCGATATTATAGTTATTCTCCACACTCTTATAGTATAATGGTATAATAGATGTAAACAATTTCAATATTTTTCTTCTTCTCTGTCACCTGATTTTAGGTTACTTCATCACTAAGAAACTAAGTTAAAAGACTATTAAATAATGATACATAATTTTATATAAATTGGTAATAATTCAAATTATATAATGTGTCTTGATAGTATATTTATTCACCGTACTCATCTGGTATAATGGTATATATAGATGTAAACAGTTTCAATATTTTTCTTCTACTCCATCACCAAATTTTAGGTTACTTCATCAGCAAGAAACTACATTAAAAGACTATTAATTAATGACATATATTTTCATATACATTGAGAATAATTCAAATTATATAATGAGGCTCGATAGTATATTTATTCACCATGTTCATATTTTATTATGGTATAATAGATGTTAATAATTTCAATATTTTTCTTCTTCCCCATCACCAAATTTTATGTTACTTCATCACTAAGAAACTAATTTAAAAGACTATTAATTAATGACACATATTTCATATACATTGGTAATAATTAAAAGTATATAATGAGACTCGATATTATAGTTATTCTCCACATTCTTATAGTATAATGGTATAATCGATGTAAACAATTTCAATATTTTTCTTCTACTCCGTCACCAAATTTTAGGTTACTTCTTCAATAAGAATCTAAGTTAAAAGACTATTAATTAATGACACATATTTCATATACATTGGTAATAATTCAAATTATATAATGTGTCTTGATAGTATATTTATTCACTGTACTCATCTTGTATAATGGTATAATAGATGTAAATAATTTCGATATTTTTCTTCTTCTCCATCACCAAATTTTAGGTTACTTCATCACTAAGAAACTAAGATAAAAGACTATTAATTAATGACACATATTTCATATACATAGGCAATAATTCAAATTATATAATGTGTCTTGATAGTATATTTATTCACCGTACTCATCTGGTATTATGGTATATTAGATGTAAACAATTTCAATATTTTTCTTCTACTCCGTTACCAAATTTTACGTTACTTCATCACTAAGAAACTACGTTAAAAGACTATTAATTAATAACACATATTTCGTATACATTAGTAATAATTCAAATTATATAATAAGGCTCGATTTTATATTTATTCACCATACGCATATGTTATAATAGATGTAAATAATTTCAATATTTTTCTTCTACTCTCCGTCACCAAATTTTAGGTTACTTCTTCAATAAGAAACAAAGTTAAAAGACTATTAATTAATGACACATATTTCATATACATTGGTAATAATTCAAATTATATAATGAGGATCTATAGTATGTTTATTCGCCATTTTCATATTGTATTATGGTATAATAGATGTAAATAATTTCGATATTTTTCTTCTTCTCCATCACCAAATTTTAGGTTACTTCATCACTAAGAAACTAAGATAAAAGAGTATTATTTTAATTAAAAACATTTCATATACATTTGTAATAACTAAAATTATATAGTGAGAGTCGATATTATAGTCATTCGCCATACTCATATAGTACAATGTTATAATAGATGTAAATAATTTTAATATTTTTCTTCTTCTCCATCACCAAAATTTAGGTTACTTCTTCAATAAGAAACTGAGTTAAAAGACTATTAATTAATGACACATATTTCATATACATTGGTAATAATTCAAATTATATAATGAGGATCTATAGTATGTTTATTCGCCATTTTCATATTGTATTATGGTATAATAGATGTAAATAATTTCGATATTTTTCTTCTTCTCCATCACCAAATTTTAGGTCACTTCATCACTAAGAAACTAAGATAAAAGACTATTAATTAATTACACACATTTCATATACATTGGTAATAAATAAATTTATATAATGAGCTCGATATTATAGTTATTCGCCATACTCAATTAGTATAATGATATAATAGATGTAAACAATTTCAATACTTTTCTTCTTCTCCGTCACCAAATTTTAGGTTACTTCATCACTAAGAAACTAAGTTAAAAAGACTATTAATTAATGACACATATTTCATATACATTGGTAATAATTCAAATTATATAATGTGTCTTGATAGTATATTTTATTCACTGTACTCATCTGGTATAATGGTATAATAGATGTAAAACAATTTCAATATTTTTCTTCTACTCCGTCACCAAATTTTAGGTTACTTCATCACTAAGAAACTACGTTAAAAGACTATTAATTAATGACACGTATTTCATTTACATTAGTAATAATTTAAATTATATAATAAGGCTCGATTTTATATTTATTCACCATACTCATATGTTATAATAGATGTAAACAATTTCAATATTTTTCTTCTACTCCGTCACCAAATTTTAGGTTACTTCTTCAATAAGAAACTAAGTTAAATAGACTTTTAATTAATGACACATATTTCATATACATTGGTAATGATTCAAATTATATAACGAGGATCTATAGTATGTTTATTCTCCATATTCATATTGTATTATGGTATAATAGATGTAAATAATTTTGATATTTTTCTTCTTCTCCATCACCAAATTGTAGGTTACTTCATCACTAAGAAACTAAGATAATAGACTATTAATTAAATACACACATTTCATATACATTGGTAATAAATAAATTTATATAACGAGCTCGATATTATAGTTATTAGCCATACTCATATAGTATAATGATATAATAGATGTAAACAATTTCAATACTTTTCTTCTTCTCCGTCGCCAAATTTTAGGTTACTTCATCACTAAGAAACTAAGTTAAAAGACTATTAATTAATGACACATATTTGATATACATTGTTAATAATTCAAATTATATAATGTGTCTTCATAGTATATTTATTCACCGTACTCATCTGGTATAATGGTATAATAGATGTAAACAATTTCAATATTTTTTCTTCTACTCAGTCACCAAATTTTAGGTTACTTCATCACTAAGAAACTACGTTAAAAGACTATTAATTAATGAATTATATTTCATATACATTGGTAATAACTAAAATTATATAATGTGTCTCGATATTATAGTTATTCGCCATACTCATATAGTATAATGGTATAATAGATGTAAATAATTTTAATATTTTTCTTCTTCTCCATCACCAAAATTTTAGGTTACTTCATCACTAAGAAACTACGTTAAATGACTATTATATTAATGACATATATTTCATATACATTGGTAATAATTCAAATTATATAATGAGGCTCGATAGTATATTTATTCACCACATTCATATTTTACTATGGTATAATAGATGTAAATAATTTCGATATTTTTCTTCTTCCCCGACACCAAAATTTAGGTTACTTCATTACTAAGAAACTAAGTTAAAAGACTATTAATTAATGACACATATTTCATATACATTGGTAATAATTAAAATTACATAATGAGACCTCGATATTATAGTTATTCTCCACACTCTTATAGTATAATGGTATAATAGATGTAAACAATTTCAATATTTTTTCTTCTTCTCTGTCACCTGATTTTAGGTTACTTCATCACTAAGAAACTAAGTTAAAAGACTATTAAATAATGATACATATTTTAATATAAATTGGTAATAATTCAAATTATATAATGTGTCTTGATAGTATATTTATTCACCGTACTCATCTGGTATAATGATATAATAGATGTAAACAATTTCAATATTTTTCTTCTTTTCCGTCACCAAATTTTAGATTACTTCTACACTAAGAAACAAAGTTAAAAAACTATTAATTAATGACACCATATTTCATATACATTGGTAATAATTCAAAATATATAATGAGACTCGATATTATAGTTATTCGCCATACTCATATAGTATATATGTATAATAGATGTAAATAATTTCCGATATTTTTCTTCTTCTCCATCACCAAATTTAGGTTACTTCATTAATAAGAAACTATGTTAAAAGACTATTAATTAAAGACACATATTTCATATACATTGATAATAATTCAAATTATATAATGAGGATCTATAGTATGTTTATTCGCCGTATTCATATTGTATTATGGTATAATAGATGTAAATAATTTCAATATTTTTCTTCTTCTCCATCACGAAATTTTAGGTTACTTCATCACTAAGAAATTAAGATAAAAGACTATTAATTAAATAAACACATTTCATATACATTGGTAATAAATAAATTTATATAATGAGCTCGATATTATAGTTATTCTCCATACTCATATAGTATAACGATATAATAGATGTAAACAATTTAAATACTTTTTTTCTTCTTCATCACCAAATTTTAGGTTACTTTATCACTAAGAAACTAAGTTAAAAGACTATTAATTAATGACACATATTTCATATACATTGGTAATAATTCAAATTATATAATGTGTCTTGATAGTATATTTATTCACCATACTCATCGGGTATAATGTTATAATAGATGTAAACAATTTCAATATTTTTCTTCTACTCCTCCACCAAATTTTAGGTTACTTCATCACTAAGAAACCATGTTAAAAGACTATTAATTAATGACACATATTTCATATACATTAGTAATAATTCAAATTATATAATAAGGATCGATTGTATATTTATTCACCATACTCATATGTTATAATTGATGTAAACAATTTCAATATTTTTCTTGTACTCCGTCACCAAATTTTTAGGTTACTTCTTCGATAAGAATATAAGTTAAAAGACTATTAATTAATGACACATATTTCATATACATTGGTAATAATTCAAATTATATAATGTGTCTTGATAGTATATTTATTCACTGTACTCATCTTGTATAATGGTATAATAGATGTAAATTAATTTCGATATTTTTCTTCTTCTCCACCACCAAATTTTAGGTTACTTCATCACTAAGAAACTAAGATAAAAGACTATTAATTTAATGACACATATTTCATATACATAGGCAATAATTCAAATTATATAATGTGTCTTGATAGTATATTTATTCACCGTACTCATCTGGTATTATGGTATATTAGATGTAAACAATTTCAATATTTTTCTTCTACTCCGTTACCAAATTTTATGTTACTCTCATCACTAAGAAACTACGTTAAAAGACTATTAATTAATAACACATATTTCGTATACATTAGTAATAATTCAAATATATAATAAGGCTCGATTTTATATTTATTCACCCATACGCATATGTTATAATAGATGTAAATAATTTCAATATTTTCTTCTACTCCGTCACCAAATTTTAGGTTTACTTCTTCAATAAGAAACAAAGTTAAAAGACTATTAATTAATGACACATATTTCATATACATTGGTAATAATTCAAATTATATAATGAGGATCTATAGTATGTTTATTCGCCATTTTCATATTGTATTATGGTATAATAGATGTAAAAAGAATTTACGATATTTTTCTTCTTCTCCATCACCAAATTTTAGGTTACTTCATCACTAAGAAACTAAGATAAAAGACTATTAATTTAATTAAAAACATTTCATATACATTTGTAATAACTAAAATTTATATAGTGAGAGTCGATATTATAGTCATTCGCCATACTCATATAGTACAATGGTATAATAGATGTAAATAATTTTAATATTTTTCTTCTTCTCCATCACCAAAATTTAGGTTACTTCTTCAATAAGAAACTAAGTTAAAAGACTATTAATTAATGACACATATTTCATATACATTAGTAATAATTCAAATTATATAATGAGGATCTATAGTATGTTTATTCACAATTTTCATATTGTATTATGGTGTAATAGATGTAAATAATTTCGATATTTTTCTTCTTCTCCATCACCAAATTTTATGTCACTTCATCACTTAAGAAACTAAGATAAAAGACTATTAATTAATTACACACATTTCATATACATTGGTAATAAATAAATTTATATAATGAGCTCGATATTATAGTTATTCGCCATACTCAATTAGTATAATGATATAATAGATGTAAACAATTTCAATACTTTTCTTCATCTCCGTCACCAAATTTTAGGTTACTTCATCACTAAGAAACTAAGTTAAAAGACTATTAATTAATGACACATATTTCATATACATTGGTAATAATTCAATTTATATAATGTGTCTTGATAGTATATTTATTCACTGTACTCATCTGGTATAATGGTATAATAGATGTAAACAATTTCAATATTTTTCTTCTACTCCATCACCAAATTTTAGGTTACTTCATCACTAAGAAACTACGTTAAAAGACTATTAATTAATAACACATATTTCATTTACATTAGTAATAATTTAAATTATATAATAAGGCTCGATTTTATATTTATTCACCATACTCATATGTTATAATAGATGTAAACAATTTCAATATTTTTCTTCTACTACGTCACCAAATTTTAGGTTACTTCTTCAATAAGAAACTAAGTTAAAAGACTTTTAATTAATGACACATATTTCATATACATTGGTAATGATTCAAATTATATAACGAGGATCTATAGTATGTTTATTCTCCATATTCATATTGTATTATGGTATAATAGATGTAAATAATTTCGATATTTTTCTTCTTCTCCATCACCAAATTTTAGGTTACTTCATCACTAAGAAACTAAGATAAAAGACTATTAATTAATTACACACATTTCATATACATTGGTAATAAATAAATTTATATAATGAGCTCGATATTATAGTTATTCGACATACTCATATAGTATAATGATATAATAGATGTAAACAATTTCAATACTTTTCTTCTTCTGCGTCACCAAATTTTAGGTTACTTCATCACTAAGAAACTAAGTTAAAAGACTATTAATTAATGACACATATTTCATATACATTGGTAATAATCCAAATTATATAATGTGTCTTGATAGTATATTTATTCACCGTACTCATCTGGTATAATTATATAATAGATGTAAACAATTTCAATATTTTTCTTCTACTCCGTCCCCAAATTTTAGGTTACTTCATCACTAAGAAACTACGTTAAAAGACTATTAATTAGTGAAATATATTTCATATACATTGATATTAAAACAAATTATATAATGAGGCTCGATAGTATATTAATTCACCACATTCATATTTTATTATGCTATAATAGATGTAAATAATTTCGATATTTTTCTTCTTCGCCATCACCAAATTTTAGGTTACTTCATCACTAAGAAACTAAGTTAAAAGACTATTAATTAATGACACATATTTCATATACATTGGTAATAATTAAAATTATATAATGAGACTCGATATTATAGTTATTCTCTACATTCTTATAGTATAATGGTATAATAGATGTAAACAATTTCAATATTTTTCTTCTTCTCCATCACCTGATTTAAAGTTACTTTATAACTAAGAAACTAAGTTAAAAGACTATTAAATAATGATACATATTTAATATAAATTGGTAATAATTGAAATTATATAATGAGGCTCGATAGTATATTTTTTCACCATACTCACATGGTATAATGATATGATAGATGTAAATAATTTCAATATTTTTCTTCTTTTCCATCACTAAATTTTAGGGTACTTCTTCACTAAGAAACTAAGTTAAAAAACTATTAATTAATGACACATATTTCATATACATTGGTAATAATTCAAATTATATAATGAGAATCTATAGTATGTTTATTCACCATATTTATATTGTATATGGTATAATAGATGTAAATAATTTCGATATTTTTCTTGTTCCCCATCACCAAATTTTAGGTTACTTCATCACTAAGAAACTAAGATAAAAGACTATTAATTAATGACACATATTTCATATACATTGGTAATAATTCAAATTATATAATGTGTCTGGATAGTATATTTATTCACCGTACTCATCTGGTATAATGGTATAATAGATGTAAACAATTTCCATATTTTTCATCTTCTCCTTCACCAAATTTTAGGTTACTTCATTACTAAGAAACTAAGTTAAAAGACTATTAATTAATGACACATATTTCATATACATTAGTAATAATTCAAATTATATAAAAAGGCTCGATAGTATATTTATTCACCATACTCATATGTTATAATAGATGTAAACAATTTCCATATTTTTCTTTTACTCCATCACCAAATTTTAGGTTACTTCTTCAATAAGAAACTAAGTTAAAAGACTATTAATTAATGACACATATTTCATATACATTGGTAATAATTCAAATTATATAATGAAGATCTATAGTATGTTTATTCGCCATTTTCATATTGTATTATGGTATAATAGATGTAAATAATTTCGATATTTTTCTTCTTCTCCATCACCAAATTTTAGGTTACTTCATCACTAAGAAACTAAGATAAAAGACTATTAATTAATTAAATACATTTCATATACATTCGTAATAAATAAATTTATATAATGAGCTCGATATTATAGTTCTTCGCCATACTCATATAGTATAAGGATATAATAGATGTAAACAATTTCAATACTTTTCTTCTTCTCCGTCACCAAATTTTAGGTTACGTCATCACTAAGAAACTAAGTTAAAAGACTATTAATTAATGACACATATTTCATATACCTTGGTAATAATTCAAATTATATAATATGTCTTGATAGTATATTTATTCACCGTACTCATCTGGTATAATGGTATAATAGATGTAAACAATTTCAATATTTTTCTTCTCTTCCTTCACCAAATTTTAGGTTACTTCATCACTAAGAAACTATGTTAAAAGACTATTAATTAATAACACATATTTCATATACATTAATAATAATTCAAATTATATAATAAGGCTCGACTTTATATTTATTCACCATACTCATATGTTATAATAGATGTAAACAATTTCAATATTTTTATTCTACTCCGTCACCGAATTTTAGGTTACTTGTTCAATAAGAAACTAAGTTAAAAGACTATTAATTAATGACACATATTTCATATACATTGGTAATAATTCAAATTATATAATGAGAATCTATAGTATGTTTATTCTCCATATTCATATTATATTATGGTATAATATATGTAAATAATTTCGATATTTTCTTCTTCTCCATCACCAAATTTTAGGTTACTCCATCCTTAAGAAACTAAGATAAAAGACTATTAATTAATTACACACATTTCATATACATTGGTAATAAATAAATTTATATAATGAGCTCGATATTATAGTTATTCGTCATACTCATATAATATAATGATATAATAGATGTAAACAATTTCAATACATTTCTTCTTCTCCGTCACCAAATTTTAGGATACTTCATCACTAAGAAACTAAGTTAAAAAACTATTAATTAATGACACATATTTCATATACATTGGTAATAATTCAAATTATATAATGTGTCTTGATAGTATATTTATTCACCGTACTCATCCGGTATAATGGTATAATAGATGTAAACAATTTCAATATTTTTCTTCTACTCTGTCACCAAATTTTAGGTTACTTCATCACTAAGAAACTACGTTAAAAGACTATTATTTAATGAAATATATTTCATATACATTGATATTAATTCAAATTATATAATGAGGCTCGATAGTATATTTATTCACCACATTCATATTTTATTATGGTATAATAGTTGTAAATAATTTCGATATTTCTTTTCTTCCCCATCACCAAATTTTAGGTTACTTCATCACTAAGAAACTAATTCAAAAGACTATTAATTAATGACACATATTTCATATACATTGGTAATAATTAAAATTATATAATGAGACTCGATATTATAGTTATTCTCCATACTCATATAGTATAATGGTATAATAGATGTAGACAATTTCAATATTCTTCTTCTTCTCCGTCACCTGATTTTAGGTTACTTCATCACTAAGAAACTAAGTTAAAAGACTATTAAATAATGATACATATTTCATATAAATTGGTAATCATTCAAATTATATAATGAGGCTCGATAGTGTATTTTTTCACAATACTCACATGGTATAATAATATAATAGATGTAAACAATTTTAATATTTTTCTTCTTTTCCGTCACCAAATTTTAGGTTACTTCTTCACTAAGAAACTAAGTTAAAAAACTATTAATTAATGACACATATTTCATATGCATTGGTAATAATTCAAATTATATAATGAGAATCTATAGTATGTTTATTCACCATATTTATATTGTATATGGTATAATAAGTGTAAATAATTTCGATATTTTCTTGTTCCCCATCACCAAATTTTAGGTTACTTCATCACTAAGAAACTACGTTAAAAGACTATTAATTAATGACATATATTTCATATACATTGAGAATAATTCAAATTATATAATGAGGCTCGATAGTATATTTATTCACCACATTCATATTTTATTATGATATAATAGATGTAAATAATTTCGATATTTTTCTTCTTCCCCATCACCAAATTTTAGGTTACTTCATCACTAAGAAACTAAGTTAAAAGACTATTAATTAATGGCACATATTTCATATACATTGGTAATAATTAAAATTATATAATAAGACTCGATATTATAGTTATTCTCCATACTCATATAGTATAATGGTATAATAGATGTAAACAATTTCAATATTTTTCTTCTTCTCCGTCACCTGATTTTAGGTTACTTCATCACTAAGAAACTAAGTTAAAAGACTATTAAATAATGATACATATTTCATATAAATTGGTAAGAATTCAAATTATATAATGAGGCTCGATAGTATATTTTTTCACTATACTCACATGGTATAATGTTATAATAGATGTAAACAATTTCAATATTTTTCTTCTTTTCCGTCACCAAATTTTAGGTTACTTCTTCACTAAGAAACTAAGTTAAAAAACTATTAATTAATGACACATATTTCATATACATTGGTAATAATTCAAATTATATAATGAGAATCTATAGTATGTTTATTCTCCATATTCATATTGTATTATGGTATAATAGATGTAAATAATTTCGATATTTTTCTTCTTCTCCATCACCAAATTTTAGGTTACTTCATCACTAAGAAACTAAATTAAAATACTATTAATTAATGACACATATTTCATATACATTGGTAATAATTCAAATTATATAATGAGGATCTATAGTATGTTTATTCTCCATATTCATATTGTATTATGGTATAATAGATGTAAATAATTTCGATATTTTTCTTCTTCTCCATCACCAAATTTTAGGTTACTTCATCACCAAGAAACTAAGATAAAAGACTATTAATTAATTACACACATTTCATATACATTGGTAATAAATAAATTTATATAATGAGCTCGATATTATAGTTATTCTCCATACTCGTATAGAATAATGATATAATAGATGTAAACAATTTCAATACTTTTCTTCTTCTCCGTCACCAAATTTTAGGTTACTTCATCACTAAAAAACTAAGTTAAAAGACTATTAATTAATGACACATATTTCATATACATTGGTAATAATTCAAATTATATAATGTGTCTTGATAGTATATTTATTCACCGTACTCATCTGGTATAATGGTATAATAGATGTAAACAATTTCAATATTTTTCTTCTCTTCCGTCACCAAATTTTAGGTTACTTCATCACTAAGAAACTACGTTAAAAGACTATTAATTAATGACACATATTTCATATACATTAGTAATAATTCAAATCATATAAAAAGGCTCGATTGTATATTTATTCACCATACTCATATGTTATAATAGATGTAAATAATTTCAATATTTTTCTTCTATTCCGTCACCAAATTTTAGGTTACTTCTTCAATAAGAAACTAAGTTAAAATACTATTAATTAATGACATATATTTCATATACATTGGTAATAATTCAAATTATATAATGAGGATCTATAGTATGTTTATTCTCCATATTCATATTGTATTATGGTATAATAGATGTAAATAATTTCGATATTTTTCTTCTTCTCCATCACCAAATTTTAGGTTACTTCATCACTAAGAAACTAAGATAAAAGACTATTAATTAATTACACACATTTCATATACATTGGTGATAAATAAATTTATATAATGAGCTCGATATTATAGTTATTCGCCATACTCGATTAGTATAATGATATAATAAATGTAAACAATTTCAATACTTTTCTTCTTCTCCATCGCCAAATTTTCGGTTACTTCATCACTAAAAAACTAAGTTAAAAGACTATTAATTAATGACACATATTTCATATACATTGGTAATAATTCAAATTATATAATGTGTCTTGATAGTATATTTATTCACCGTACTCATCTGGTATAATGGTATAATAGATGTAAACAATTTCAATATTTTTCTTCTCTTTCGTCACCAAATTTTATGTTACTTCATCACTAAGAAACTACGTTAAAAGACTATTAATTAATGACACATATTTCATATACATTAGTAATAATTCAAATTAGATAAAAAGGCTCGATTGTATATTTATTCACCATACTCATATGTTATAATAGATGTAAATAATTTCAATATTTTTCTTCTATTCCGTCACCAAATTTTAGGTTACTTCTTCAATAAGAAACTAAGTTAAAATACTATTAATTAATGACATATATTTCATATACATTGGTAATAATTCAAATTATATAATTAGGATCTATAGTATGTTTATTCTCCATATTCATATTGTATTATGGTATAATAGATGTAAATAATTTCGATATTTTTCTTCTTCTCCATCACCAAATTTTAGGTTACTTCATCACTAAGAAACTAAGATAAAAGACTATTAATTAATTACACACATTTCATATACATTGGTGATAAATAAATTTATATAATGAGCTCGATATTATAGTTATTCGCCATACTCGATTAGTATAATGATATAATAAATGTAAACAATTTCAATACTTTTCTTCTTCTCCATCGCCAAATTTTCGGTTACTTCATCACTAAAAAACTAAGTTAAAAGACTATTAATTAATGACACATATTTCATATACATTGGTAATAATTCAAATTATATAATGTGTCTTGATAGTATATTTATTCACCGTACTCATCTGGTATAATGGTATAATAGATGTAAACAATTTCAATATTTTTCTTCTCTTTCGTCACCAAATTTTATGTTACTTCATCACTAAGAAACTACGTTAAAAGACTATTAATTAATGACACATATTTCATATACATTAGTAATAATTCAAATTAGATAAAAAGGCTCGATTGTATATTTATTCACCATACTCATATGTTATAATAGATGTAAATAATTTCAATATTTTTCTTCTATTCCGTCACCAAATTTTAGGTTACTTCTTCAATAAGAAACTAAGTTAAAATACTATTAATTAATGACATATATTTCATATACATTGGTAATAATTCAAATTATATAATTAGGATCTATAGTATGTTTATTCTCCATATTCATATTGTATTATGGTATAATAGATGTAAATAATTTCGATATTTTTCTTCTTCTCCATCACCAAATTTTAGGTTACTTCATCACTAAGAAACTAAGATAAGAGACTATTAATTAATTACACACATTTCATATACATTGGTGATAAATAAATTTATATAATGAGCTCGATATTATAGTTATTCGCCATACTCGATTAGTATAATGATATAATAAATGTAAACAATTTCAATACTTTTCTTCTTCTCCATCGCCAAATTTTAGGTTACTTCATCGCTAAGAAACTAAGTTAAAAGACTATAAATTAATGACACATATTTCATATACATTGGTAATAATTCAAATTATATGATGTGTCTTGATAGTATATTTATTCACCATACTCATCTGGTATAATGGTATAATAGATGTAAACAATTTCAATATTTTTCTTCTACTCTGTCACCAAATTTTAGGTTACTTCATCACTAAGAAACTACGTTAAAATACTATTAATTAATGACATATATTTCATATACATTGAGAATAATTCAAATTATATAATGAGGCTCGATAGTATATTTATTCACCACATTCATATTTTATTATGGTATAATATATGTAAATAATTTCAATATTTTTCTTCTTCCCCATCACCAAATTTTAGGTTACTTCATCACTATGAAACTAAGTTAAAAGACTATTAATTAATGGCACATATTTCATATACATTGGTAATAATTAAAATTATATAATGAGACTCGATATTATAGTTATTCTTCATACTCATATAGTATAATGGTATAATAGATGTAAACAATTTCAATATTCTTCTTCTTCTCCGTCACCTGATTTTAGGTTACTTCATCACTAAGAAACTAAGTTAAAAGACTATTAAATAATGATACATATTTCATATAAATTGGTAATCATTCAAATTATATAATGAGGCTCGATAGTGTATTTTTTCACTATACTCACATGGTATAATAATATAATAGATGTAAACAATTTTAATATTTTTCTTCTTTTCCGTCACCAAATTTTAGGTTACTTCTTCACTAAGAAACTAAGTTAAAAAACTATTAATTAATGACACATATTTCATATGCATTGGTAATAATTCAAATTATATAATGAGAATCTATAGTATGTTTATTCACCATATTTATATTGTATATGGTATAATAAGTGTAAATAATTTCGATATTTTCTTGTTCCCCATCACCAAATTTTAGGTTACTTCATCACTAAGAAACTACGTTAAAAGACTATTAATTAATGACATATATTTCATATACATTGAGAATAATTCAAATTATATAATGAGGCTCGATATTATAGTTATTCTCCATACTCATATAGTATAATGGTATAATAGATGTAAACAATTTAAATATTTTTCTTCTTCTCCGTCACCTGATTTTAGGTTACTCCATCACTAAGAAACTAAGTTAAAAGACTATTAAATAATGATACATATTTCATATAAATTGGTAATAATTCAAATTATATAATGAGGATCGATAGTATATTTTTTCGCTATACTCACATGGTATAATGTTATAATAGATGTTAAAAATTTCAATATTTTTCTTCTTTTCCGTCACCAAATTTTAGGTTACTTCTTCCCTAAGAAACTAAGTTAAAATACTATTAATTAATGACACATATTTCATATACATTGGTAATAATTCAAATTATATAATGAGGATCTATAGTATGTTTATTCTCCATATTAATATTGTATTATGGTATAATAGATGTAAATAATTTCGATATTTTTCTTCTTCTCCATCACCAAATTTTAGGTTACTTCATCACTAAGAAACTACGTTAAAAGACTATTAATTAATGACACGTATTTCATTTACATTAGTAATAATTTAAATTATATAATAAGGCTCTATTTTATATTTATTCACCATACTCATATGTTATAATAGATGTAAACAATTTCAATATTTTTCTTCTACTCCGTCACCAAATTTTAGGTTACTTCTTCAATAAGAAACTAAGTTAAAAGACTTTTAATTAATGACACATATTTCATATACATTGGTAATGATTCAAATTATATAACGAGGATCTATAGTATGTTTATTCTCCATATTCATATTGTATTATGGTATAATAGATGTAAATAATTTTGATATTTTTCTTCTTCTCCATCACCAAATTTTAGGTTACTTCATCACTAAGAAACTAAGATAATAGACTATTAATTAATTACACACATTTCATATACATTGGTAATAAATTAATTTATATAACGAGCTCGATATTATAGTTAAGCCATACTCATATAGTATAATGATATAATAGATGTAAACAATTTCAATACTTTTCTTCTTCTCCGTCGCCAAATTTTAGGTTACTTCATCACTAAGAAACTAAGTTAAAAGACTATTAATTAATGACACATATTTGATATACATTGTTAATAATTCAAATTATATAATGTGTCTTGATAGTATATTTATTCACCGTACTCATCTGGTATAATGGTATAATAGATGTAAACAATTTCAATATTTTTCTTCTACTCAGTCACCAAATTTTAGGTTACTTCATCACTAAGAAACTACGTTAAAAGACTATTAATTAATGAATTATATTTCATATACATTGGTAATAACTAAAATTATATAATGTGTCTCGATATTATAGTTATTCGCCATACTCATATAGTATAATGGTATAATAGATGTAAATAATTTTAATATTTTTCTTCTTCTCCATCACCAAATTTTAGGTTACTTCATCACTAAGAAACTACGTTAAATGACTATTAATTAATGACATATATTTCATATACATTGGTAATAATTCAAATTATATAATGAGGCTCGATAGTATATTTATTCACCACATTCATATTTTATTATGGTATAATAGATGTAAATAATTTCGATATTTTTCTTCTTCCCCGTCACCAAAATTTAGGTTACTTCATTACTAAAAAACTAAGTTAAAAGACTATTAATTAATGACACATATTTCATATACATTGGTAATAATTAAAATTACATAATGAGACTCGATATTATAGTTATTCTCCACACTCTTATAGTATAATGGTATAATAGATGTAAATAATTTCAATATTTTTCTTCTTCTCTGTCACCTGATTTTAGGTTACTTCATCACTAAGAAACTAAGTTAAAAGACTATTAAATAATGATACATATTTTTATAAATTGGTAATAATTCAAATTATATAATGTGTCTTGATAGTATATTTATTCACCGTACTCATCTGGTATAATGATATAATAGATGTAAACAATTTCAATATTTTTCTTCTTTTCCGTCACCAAATTTTAGGTTACTTCTACACTAAGAAACTAAGTTTAAAAACTATTAATTAATGACACATATTTCATATACATTGGTAATAATTCAAATTATATAATGAGAATCTATAGTATGTTTATTCACCACATTTATATTGTATATGGTATAATAGATGTAAATAATTTCGATATTTTTCATGTTCCCCATCACCAAATTTTAGGTTACTTCATCACTAAGAAACTAAGATAAAAGACTATTAATTAATGACACATATTTCATATACATTGGTAATAACTAAAATTATATAATGAGACTCGATATTATAGTTATTCGCCATACTCATATAGTATATAGGTATAATAGATGTAAATAATTTCGATATTTTTCTTCTTCTCCATCACCAAATTTTAGGTTACTTCATTAATAAGAAACTATGTTAAAAGACTATTAATTAATGACACATATTTCATATACATTGATAATAATTCAAATTATATAATGAGGATCTATAGTATGTTTATTCGCCGTATTCATATTGTATTATGGTATAATAGATGTAAATAATTTCAATATTTTTCTTCTTCTCCATCACGAAATTTTAGGTTACTTCATCACTAAGAAATTAAGATAAAAGACTATTAATTAAATAAACACATTTCATATACATTGGTAATAAATAAATTTATATAATGAGCTCGCTATTATAGTTATTCTCCATACTCATATAGTATAACGATATAATAGATGTAAACAATTTAAATACTTTTCTTATTCTTCGTCACCAAATTTTAGGTTACTTTATCACTAAGAAACTAAGTTAAAAGACTATTAATTAATGACACATATTTCATATACATTGGTAATAATTCAAATTATATAATGTGTCTTGATAGTATATTTATTCACCATACTCATCGGGTATAATGTTATAATAGATGTAAACAATTTCAATATTTTTCTTCTACTCCTCCACCAAATTTTAGGTTACTTCATCACTAAGAAACTACGTTAAAAGACTATTAATTAATGACACATATTTCATATACATTAGTAATAATTCAAATTATATAATAAGGCTCGATTGTATATTTATTCACCATACTCATATGTTATAATTGATGTAAACAATTTCAATATTTTTCTTCTACTCCGTCGCCAAATTTTAGGTTACTTCTTCAATAAGAATCTAAGTTAAAAGACTATTAATTAATGACACATATTTCATATACATTGGTAATAATTCAAATTATATAATGTGTCTTGATAGTATATTTATTCACAGTACTCATCTTGTATAATGGTATAATAGATGTAAATAATTTCGATATTTTTCTTCTTCTCCACCACCAAATTTTAGGTTACTTCATCACTAAGAAACTAAGATAAAAGACTATTAATTAATGACACATATTTCATATACATAGGCAATAATTCAAATTATATAATGTGTCTTGATAGTATATTTATTCACCGTACTCATCTGGTATTATGGTATATTAGATGTAAACAATTTCAATATTTTTCTTCTACTCCGTTACCAAATTTTACGTTACTTCATCACTAAGAAACTACGTTAAAAGACTATTAATTAATAACACATATTTCGTATACATTAGTAATAATTCAAATTATATAATAAGGCTCGATTTTATATTTATTCACCATACGCATATGTTATAATAGATGTAAATAATTTCAATATTTTTCTTCTACTCCGTCACCAAATTTTAGGTTACTTCTTCAATAAGAAACAAAGTTAAAAGACTATTAATTAATGACACATACTTCATATACATTGGTAATAATTCAAATTATATAATGAGGATCTATAGTATGTTTATTCGCCATTTTCATATTGTATTATGGTATAATAGATGTAAATAATTTTGATATTTTTCTTCTTCTCCATCACCAAATTTTAGGTTACTTCATCACTAAGAAACTAAGATAAAAGACTATTATTTAATTAAAAACATTTCATATACATTTGTAATAACTAAAATTATATAGTGAGAGTCGATATTATAGTCATTCGCCATACTCATATAGTACAATGGTATAATAGATGTAAATAATTTTAATATTTTTCTTCTTCTCCATCACCAAAATTTAGGTTACTTCTTCAATAAGAAACTAAGTTAAAAGACTATTAATTAATGACACATATTTCATATACATTGGTAATAATTCAAATTATATAATGAGGATCTATAGTATGTTTATTCGCAATTTTCATATTGTATTATGGTATAATAGATATAAATAATTTCGATATTTTTCTTCTTCTCCATAACCAAATTTTAGGTCACTTCATCACTAAGAAACTAAGATAAAAGACTATTAATTAATTACACACATTTCATATACATTGGTAATAAATAAATTTATATAATGAGCTCGATATTATAGTTATTCGCCATACTGAATTAGTATAATGATATAATAGATGTAAACAATTTCAATACTTTTCTTCATCTCCGTCACCAAATTTTAGGTTACTTCATCACTAAGAAACTAAGTTAAAAGACTATTAATTAATGACACATATTTCATATACATTGGTAATAATTCAAATTATATAATGTGTCTTGATAGTATATTTATTCACCGTACTCATCTGGTATAATGGTATAATAGATGTAAACAATTTCAATATTTTTCTTCTACTCCGTTACCAAATTTTACGTTACTTCATCACTAAGAAACTACGTTAAAAGACTATTAATTAATAACACATGTTTCGTATACATTAGTAATAATTCAAATTATATAATAAGGCTCGATTTTATATTTATTCACCATACTCATATGTTATAATAGATGTAAACAATTTCAATATTTTTCTTCTACTCCGTCACCAAATTTTAGGTTACTTCTTCAATAAGAAACTAAGTTAAAAGACTATTAATTAATGACACATATTTCATATAAATTGGTAATAATTCAAATTATATAATGAGGATCTATAGTATGTTTATTCGCCATTTTCATATCGTATTATGGTATAATAGATGTAAATAATTTCGATATTTTTCTTCTTCTCCATCACCAAATTTTAGGTTACTTCATCACTAAGAAACTAAGATAAAAGACTATTATTTAATGAAACACATTTCATATACATTTGTAATAACTAAAATTATATAGTGAGACTCGATATTATAGTCATTCGCCATACTCATATAGTATAATGGTATTATAGATGTAAATAATTTTAATATTTTTCTTCTTCTCCATCACCAAATTTTAGGTTACTTCATTACTAAGAAACTAAGTTAAAAGACTATTAATTAATGACACATATTTCATATACATTAGTAATAATTCAAATTATATAATAAGGCTCGATAGTATATTTATTCACCATACTCATATGTTATAATAGGTGTAAACAATTTCAATATTTTTCTTCTTCTCCGTCACCAAATTTTAGGTTACTTCATCACTAAGAAACTAAGTTAAAAGACTATTAATTAATGACACATATTTCATATATATTGGTAATAGTTGAAATTATATAATTCGTATTGATAGTATATTTATTCACCGTACTTAACTGGTATAATGGTATAATAGAAGTAAACAATTTCAATATTTTTCTTCTACTCCGTCACCAAATTTTAGGTTACTTCATCACTAAGAAACTACGTTAAAAGACTATTAATTAGTGAAATATATTTCATATACATTGATATTATAACAAATTATATAATGAGGCTCGATAGTATATTAATTCACCACATTCATATTTTATTATGGTATAATAGATGTAAATAATTTCGATATTTTTCTTCTTCGCCATCACCAAATTTTAGGTTACTTCATCACTAAGAAACTAATTCAAAAGACTATTAATTAATGACACATATTTCATATACATTTGTAATAATTAAAATTATATAATGAGACTCGATATTATAGTTATTCTCCACATTCTTATAGTATAATGGTATAATAGATGTAAACAATTTCAATATTTTTCTTCTTCTCCATCACCTGATTTAAAGTTACTTTATCACTAAGAAACTAAGTAAAAAGACTATTAAATAATGATACATATTTAATATAAATTGGTAATAATTCAAATTATATAATGAGGCTCGATAGTATATTTTTTCACCATACTCACATGGTATAATGATATAATAGATGTAAACAATTTCAATATTTTTCTTCTTTTCCATCACCAAATTTTAGGTTACTTCTTCACTAAGAAACTAAGTTAAAAAACTATTAATTAATGACACATGTTTCATATTTATTGGTAATAATTCAAATTATATAATGAGAATCTATAGTATGTTTATTCACCATATTTATATTGTATATGGTATAATAGATGTAAATAATTTCGATATTTTTCTTGTTCCCCATCACCAAATTTTAGGTTACTTCATCACTAAGAAACTAAGATAAAAGATTATTAATTAATGACACATATTTCATATACATTGGTAATAACTAAAATTATATAATGAGACTCGATATTATAGTTATTCTCCATACTCATATAGTATAATGGTATAATAGATTTAAATAATTTTAATATATTTCTTCTTCTCCATCACCAAATTTTAGGTTACTTCATTACTAAGAAACTAAGTTAAAAGACTATTAATTAATGACACATATTTCATATACATTAGTAATAATTCAAATTATATAATAAGGCTCGATAGTATATTTATTCACCATACTCATATGTTATAATAGATGTAAACAATTTCAATAATTTTCTTCTACTCCGTCACCGAATTTTAGGTTACTTCTTCAATAAGAAACTAAGTTAAAAGACTATTAATTAATGACACATATTTCATATACATTGGTAATAATTCAAATTATATAATGAAGATCTATAGTATGTTTATTCGCCATTTTCATATTGTATTATGGTATAATAGATGTAAATAATTTCGATATTTTTCATGTTCCCCATCACCAAATTTTAGGTTACTTCATCACTAAGAAACTAGATAAAAGACTATTAATTAATGACACCTATATTTCATATACATTGGTAATAACTAAAATTATATAATGAGACTCGATATTATAGTTATTCTCCATACTCATATAGTATAATGGTATAATAGATTTAAATAATTTTAATATTTTTCACCTTCTCCGTCACCAAATTTTAGGTTACTTCATTACTAAGAAACTAAGTTAAAAGACTATTAATTAATGACACATATTTCTTATACATTAGTAACAATTAAAATTATATAATTAGGGCTCTATAGTATATTTATTCACCATACTCTTATGTTATAATAGATGTAAACAATTTCAATATTTTTCTTCTACTCCGTCACCAAAGTTTAGGTTACTTCTTCAATAAGAAACTGAGTTAAAAGACGATTAATTAATGACACATATTTCATATACATTAGTAATAATTCAAATTATATAATGAGGATCTATAGTATGTTTATTCGCCATATTCATATTGTATTATGGTATAATAGATGTAAATAACTTCGATATTTTTCTTCTTCTCCATCACCAAATTTTTGGTTACTTCATCACTAAGAAACTAAGATAAAAGACTATTAATTAATTACACACATTTCATATACATTGGTAATAAATAAATTTATATAACGAGCTTGATATTATAGTTATTAGCCATACTCATATAGTATAATGATATATAGATGTAAACAATTGCAATACTTTTCTTCTTCTCCGTCACCAAATTTTAGGTTACTTCATCACTAAGAAACTAAGTTAAAAGACTATTAATTAATGACACATATTTGATATACGTTTGTTAATAATTCAAATTATATAATGTGTCTTGATAGTATATTTATTCACCGTACTCATCTGGTATAATGGTATAATAGATGTAAACAATTTCAATATTTTTCTTCTACTCAGTCACCAAATTTTAGGTTACTTCATCACTAAGAAACTATGTTAAAAGACTATTAATTAATGAATTATATTTCATATACATTGGTAATAACTAAAATTATATAATGTGTCTCGATATTATAGTTATTCGCCATACTCATATAGTATAATGGTATAATAGATGTAAATAATTTTAATATTTTTCTTCTTCTCCATCACCAAATTTTAGGTTACTTCATCACTAAGAAAACTACGTTAAAAGACTATTAATTAATGACATATATTTCATATACATTGGTAATAATTCAGATTATATAATGAGGCTCGATAGTATATTTATTCACCACATTCATATTTTATTATGGTATAATAGATGTAAATAATTTCGATATTTTTCTTCTTCCCCGTCACCAAATTTAGGTTACTTCATTACTAAGAAACTAAGTTAAAAGACTATTAATTAATGACACATATTTCATATACATTGGTAATAATTAAAATTACATAATGAGACTCGATATTATAGTTATTCTCCACACTCTTATAGTATAAATGGTATAATAGATGTAAACAATTTCAATATTTTTCTTCTTCTCTGTCACCTGATTTTAGGTTACTTCATCACTAAGAAACTAAGTAAAAAGACTATTAAATAATGATACATATTTTATATAAATTGGTAATAATTCAAATTATATAATGTGTCTTGATAGTATATTTATTCACCGTACTCATCTGGTATAATGGTATAATAGATGTAAACAATTTCAATATTTTTCTTCTACTCCATCACCAAATTTTAGGTTACTTCATCAGCAAGAAACTACATTAAAAGACTATTAATTAATGACATATATTTCATATACATTGAGAATAATTCAAATTATATAATGAGGCTCGATAGTATATTTATTCACCATGTTCATATTTTATTATGGTATAATAGATGTTAATAATTTCAATATTTTTCTTCTTCCCCATCACCAAATTTTAGGTTACTTCATCACTAAGAAACTAATTTAAAAAACTATTAATTAATGACACATATTTCATATACATTGGTAATAATTAAAAGTATATAATGAGACTCGATATTATAGTTATTCTCCACACTCTTATAGTATAATGGTATAATAGATGTAAACAATTTCAATATTTTTCTTCTTCTCTGTCACCTGATTTTAGGTTACTTCATCACTAAGAAACTAAGTTAAAAGACTATTAAATAATGATACATATTTTATATAAATTGGTAATAATTCAAATTATATAATGTGTCTTGATAGTATATTTATTCACCGTACTCATCTGGTATAGATGATATAATAGATGTAAACAATTTCAATATTTTTCTTCTTTTCCGTCACCAAATTTTAGATTACTTCTACACTAAGAAACTAAGTTAAAAAAACTATTAATTAATGACACATATTTCATATACATTGGTAATAATTCAAATTATATAATGAGAATCTATAGTATGTTTATTCACCACATTTATATTGTATATGGTATAATAGATGTAAATAATTTCGATATTTTTCATGTTCCCCATCACCAAATTTTAGGTTACTTCATCACTAAGAAACTAAGATAAAAGACTATTAATTAATGACACATATTTCATATACATTGGTAATAACTAAAATTATATAATGAGACTCGACTATTATAGTTATTCGCCATACTCATATAGTATATATGTATAATAGATGTAAATAATTTCGATATTTTTCTTCTTCTCCATCACCAAATTTTAGGTTACTTCATTAATAAGAAACTATGTTAAAAGACTATTAATTAATGACACATATTTCATATACATTGATATAATTCAATTATATAATGAGGATCTATAGTATGTTTATTCGCCGTATTCATATTGTATTATGGTATAATAGATGTAAATAATTTCAATATTTTTCTTCTTCTCCATCACGAAATTTTAGGTTACTTCATCACTAAGAAATTAAGATAAAAGACTATTAATTAAATAAACACATTTCATATACATTGGTAATAAATAAATTTATATAATGAGCTCGATATTATAGTTATTCTCCATACTCATATAGTATAACGATATAATAGATGTAAACAATTTAAATACTTTTTTTCTTCTTCGTCACCAAATTTTAGGTTACTTTATCACTAAGAAACTAAGTTAAAAGACTATTAATTAATGACACATATTTCATATACATTGGTAATAATTCAAATTATATAATGTGTCTTGATAGTATATTTATTCACCATACTCATCGGGTATAATGTTATAATAGATGTAAACAATTTCAATATTTTTCTTCTACTCCTCCACCAAATTTTAGGTTACTTCATCACTAAGAAACTACGTTAAAAGACTATTAATTAATGACACATATTTCATATACATTAGTAATAATTCAAATTATATAATAAGGCTCGATTGTATATTTATTCACCATACTCATATGTTATAATTGATGTAAACAATTTCAATATTTTTCTTGTACTCCGTCACCAAATTTTAGGTTACTTCTTCGATAAGAATCTAAGTTAAAAGACTATTAATTAATGACACATATTTCATATACATTGGTAATAATTCAAATTATATAATGTGTCTTGATAGTATATTTATTCACTGTACTCATCTTGTATAATGGTATAATAGATGTAAATAATTTCGATATTTTTCTTCTTCTCCACCACCAAATTTTAGGTTACTTCATCACTAAGAAACTAAGATAAAAAGACTATTAATTAATGACACATATTTCATATACATAGGAAATAATTCAAATTATATAATGTGTCTTGATAGTATATTTATTCACCGTACTCATCTGGTATTATGGTATATTAGATGTAAATAATTTCAATATTTTTCTTCTACTCCGTTACCAAATTTTACGTTACTTCATCACTAAGAAACTACGTTAAAAGACTATTAATTAATAACACATATTTCGTATACATTAGTAATAATTCAAATTATATAATAAGGCTCGATTTTATATTTATTCACCATACGCATATGTTATAATAGATGTAAATAATTTCAATATTTTTCTTCTACTCCGTCACAAATTTTAGGTTACTTCTTCAATAAGAAACAAAGTTAAAAGACTATTAATTAATGACAATATTTCATATACATTGGTAATAATTCAAATTATATAATGAGGATCTATAGTATGTTTATTCGCCATTTTCATATTGTATTATGGTATAATAGATGTAAATAATTTCGATATTTTTCTTCTTCTCCATCACCAAATTTTAGGTTACTTCATCACACTAAGAAACTAAGATAAAAGACTATTATTTAATTAAAAACATTTCATATACATTTGTAATAACTAAAATTATATAGTGAGAGTCGATATTATAGTCATTCGCCATACTCATATAGTACAATGGTATAATAGATGTAAATAATTTTAATATTTTTCTTCGTCTCCATCACCAAAATTTAGGTTACTTCTTCAATAAGAAACTAAGTTAAAAGACTATTAATTAATGACACATATTTCATATACATTGGTAATAATTCAAATTATATAATGAGGATCTATAGTATGTTTATTCGCAATTTTCATATTGTATTATGGTATAATAGATGTAAATAATTTCGATATTTTTCTTCTTCTCCATCACCAAATTTTAGGTCACTTCATCACTAAGAAACTAAGATAAAAGACTATTAATTAATTACACACATTTCATATACATTGGTAATAAATAAATTTATATATGAGCTCGATATTATAGTTATTCGCCATACGCAATTAGTATAATGATATATAGATGTAAACAATTTCAATACTTTTCTTCATCTCCGTCACCAAATTTTTAGGTTACTTCATCATCTAAGAAACTAAGTTTAAAAGACTATTAATTAATGACACATATTTTCATATACATTGGTAATAATTCTAATTATATAATGTGTCTTGATAGTATATTTATTCACTGTACTCATCTGGTATAATGGTATAATAGATGTAAACAATTTCAAATATTTTTCTTCTACTCCATCACCAAATTTTAGGTTACTTCATCACTAAGAAACTACGTTAAAAGACTATTAATTAATGACACATATTTCATTTACATAAGTAATAATTTAAATTATATAATAAGGCTCGATTTTATATTTATTCACATACTCATATGTTTATAATAGATGTAAACAATTTCAATATTTTTCTTCTACTTCCGTCACCAAATTTTAGGTTACTTCTTCAATAAGAAACTAAGTTAAAAGACTTTTAATTAATGACACATAATTCATATACATTGGTATGATTCAAATTATATAACGAGGATCTATAGTATGTTTATTCTCCATATTCATATTGTATTATGGTATAATAGATGTAAATAATTTCGATATTTTTCTTCTTCTCCATCACCAAATTTTAGGTTACTTCATCACTAAGAAACTAAGATAATAGACTATTAATTAATTACACACATTTCATATACATTGGTAATAAATAAATTTATATAATGAGCTCGATATTATAGTTATTCGACATACTCATATAGTATAATGATATAATAGATGTAAACAATTTCAATACTTTTCTTCTTCTCCGTCACCAAATTTTAGGTTACTTCATCACTAAGAAACTAAGTTAAAAGACTATTAATTAATGACACATATTTCATATACATTGGTAATAATTCAAATTATATAATGTGTCTTGATAGTATATTTATTCACCGTACTCATCTGGTATAATGATATAATAGATGTAAACAATTTCAATATTTTTCTTCTACTCCGTCCCCAAATTTTAGGTTACTTCATCACTAAGAAACTACGTTAAAAGACTATTAATTAGTGAAATATATTTCATATACATTGATATTAAAACAAATTATATAATGAGGCTCGATAGTATATTAATTCACCACATTCATATTTTATTATGCTATAATAGATGTAAACAATTTCGATATTTTTCTTCTTCGCCATCACCAAATTTTAGGTTACTTCATCACTAAGAAACTAATTTAGAAGACTATTAATTAATGACACATATTTCATATACATTGGTAATAATTAAAATTATATAATGAGACTCGATATTATAGTTATTATCTACATTCTTATAGTATAATGGTATAATAGATGTAAACAATTTCAATATTTTTCTTCTTCTCCATCACCTGATTTAAAGTTACTTTATAACTAAGAACTAAGTTAAAAGACTATTAAATAATGATACATATTTAATATAAATTGGTAATAATTCAAATTATATAATGAGGCTCGATAGTATATTTTTTCACCATACTCACATGGTATAATGATATAATAGATGTAAATAATTTCAATATTTTTCTTCTTTTCCATCACCAAATTTTAGGGTACTTCTTCACTAAGAAACTAAGTTAAAAAACTATTAATTAATGACACATATTTCATATACATTGGTAATAATTCAAATTATATAATGAGAATCTATAGTATGATTATTCACCATATTTATATTGTATATGGTATAATAGATGTAAATAATTTCGATATTTTTCTTGTTCCCCATCACCAAATTTTAGGTTACTTCATCACTAAGAAACTAAGATAAAAGACTATTAATTAATGACACATATTTCATATACATTGGTAATAATTCAAATTATATAATGTATCTTGATAGTATATTTATTCACCGTACTCATCTGGTATAATGGTATAATAGATGTAAACAATTTCCATATTTTTCTTCTTCTCCTTCACCAAATTTTAGGTTAGTTCATTACTAAGAAACTAAGTTAAAAGACTATTAATTAATGACACATATTTCATATACATTAGTAATAATTCAAATTATATAAAAAGGCTCGATAGTATATTTATTCACCATACTCATATGTTATAATAGATGTTAACAATTTCAATATTTTTCTTCTTTTCCGTCACCAAATTTTAGGTTACTTCTTCACTAAGAAACTAAATTAAAATACTATTAATTAATGACACATATTTCATATACATTGGTAATAATTCAAATTATATAAT
The DNA here is from genome assembly GCA_948472305.1 of Vicia faba. Classification (NCBI taxonomy): domain Eukaryota; kingdom Viridiplantae; phylum Streptophyta; class Magnoliopsida; order Fabales; family Fabaceae; genus Vicia; species Vicia faba. The sequence continues at coordinate 107,012 of CATIWC010003150.1, read as the reverse complement.
GAGGATCTATAGTATGTTTATTCTCCATATTCATATTGTATTATGGTATAATAGATGTAAATAATTTCGATATTTTTCTTCTTCTCCATCACCAAATTTTAGGTTACTTCATCACTAAGAAACTAAGATAAAAGACTAGTAATTAATTACACACATTTCATATACATTGGTAATAAATAAATTTATATAATGAGCTCGATATTATAGTTATTCTCCATACTCGTATAGAATAATGATATAATAGATGTAAACAATTTCAATACTTTTCTTCTTCTCCGTCACCAAATTTTAGGTTACTTCATCACTAAAAAACTAAGTTAAAAGACTATTAATTAATGACACATATTTCATATACATTGGTAATAATTCAAATTATATAATGTGTCTTGATAGTATATTTATTCACCGTACTCATCTGGTATAATGGTATAATAGATGTAAACAATTTCAATATTTTTCTTCTCTTCCGTCACCAAATTTTAGGTTACTTCATCACTAAGAAACTACGTTAAAAGACTATTAATTAATGACACATATTTCATATACATTAGTAATAATTCAAATTATATAAAAAGGCTCGATTGTATATTTATTCACCATACTCATATGTTATAATAGATGTAAATAATTTCAATATTTTTCTTCTATTCCGTCACCAAATTTTAGGTTACTTCTTCAATAAGAAACTAAGTTAAAATACTATTAATTAATGACATATATTTCATATACATTGGTAATAATTCAAATTATATAATGAGGATCTATAGTATGTTTATTCTCCATATTCATATTGTATTATGGTATAATAGATGTAAATAATTTCGATATTTTTCTTCTTCTCCATCACCAAATTTTAGGTTACTTCATCACTAAGAAACTAAGATAAAAGACTATTAATTAATTACACACATTTCATATACATTGGTAATAAATAAATTTATATAATGAGCTCGATATTATAGTTATTCGTCATACTCATATAATATAATGATATAATAGATGTAAACAATTTCAATACATTTCTTCTTCTCCGTCACCAAATTTTAGGATACTTCATCACTAAAAAACTAAGTTAAAAAACTATTAATTAATGACACATATTTCATATACATTAGTAATAATTCAAATTATATAATGTGTCTTGATAGTATATTTATTCACCGTACTCATCTGGTATAATGGTATAATAGATGTAAACAATTTCAATATTTTTCTTCTCTTCCGTCACCAAATTTTAGGTTACTTCATCACTAAGAAACTACGTTAAAAGACTATTAATTAATGACACATATTTCATATACATTAGTAATAATTCAAATTATATAAAAAGGCTCGATTGTATATTTATTCACCATACTCATGTGTTATAATAGATGTAAATAATTTCAATATTTTTCTTCTATTCCGTCACCAAATTTTAGGTTACTTCTTCAATAAGAAACTAAGTTAAAATACTATTAATTAATGCATATATTCATATACATTGGTAATAATTCAAATTATATAATGAGGATCTATAGTATGTTTATTCTCCATATTCATATTGTATTATGGTATAATAGATGTAAATAATTTCGATATTTTTCTTCTTCTCCATCACCAAATTTTAGGTTACTTCATCACTAAGAAACTAAGATAAAAGACTATTAATTAATTACACACATATTCATATACATTGGTGATAAATAAATATATATAATGAGCTCGATATTATAGTTATTCGCCATACTCGATTAGTATAATGATATAATAAATGTAAACAATTTCAATACTTTTCTTCTTCTCCATCGCCAAATTTTCGGTTACTTCATCACTAAAAAACTAAGTTAAAAGACTATTAATTAATGACACATATTTCATATACATTGGTAATAATTCAAATTATATAATGTGTCTTGATAGTATATTTATTCACCGTACTCATCTGGTATAATGGTATAATAGATGTAAACAATTTCAATATTTTTCTTCTCTTCCGTCACCAAATTTTAGGTTACTTCATCACTAAGAAACTACGTTAAAAGACTATTAATTAATGACACATATTTCATATACATTAGTAATAATTCAAATTAGATAAAAAGGCTCGATTATATATTTATTCACCATACTCATATGTTATAATAGATGTAAATAATTTCAATATTTTTCTTCTATTCCGTCACCAAATTTTAGGTTACTTCTTCAATAAGAAACTAAGTTAAAATACTATTAATTAATGACATATATTTCATATACATTGGTAATAATTCAAATTATATAATTAGGATCTATAGTATGTTTATTCTCCATATTCATATTGTATTATGGTATAATAGATGTAAATAATTTCGATATTTTTCTTCTTCTCCATCACCAAATTTTAGGTTACTTCATCACTAAGAAACTAAGATAAAAGACTATTAATTAATTACACACATTTCATATACATTGGTGATAAATAAATTTATATAATGAGCTCGATATTATAGTTATTCGCCATACTCGATTAGTATAATGATATAATAAATGTAAACAATTTCAATACTTTTTCTTCTTCTCCATCGCCAAATTTTAGGTTACTTCATCGCTAAGAAACTAAGTTAAAAGACTATAAATTAATGACACATATTTCATATACATTGGTAATAATTCAAATTATATGATGTGTCTTGATAGTATATTTATTCACCGTACTCATCTGGTATAATGGTATAATAGATGTAAACAATTTCAATATTTTTCTTCTACTCTGTCACCAAATTTTAGGTTACTTCATCACTAAGAAACTACGTTAAAATACTATTAATTAATGACATATATTTCATATACATTGAGAATAATTCAAATTATATAATGAGGCTCGATAGTATATTTATTCACCACATTCATATTTTATTATGGTATAATATATGTAAATAATTTCAATATTTTGCTTCTTCCCATCACCAAATTTTAGGTTACTTCATCACTATGAAACTAAGTTAAAAGACTATTAATTAATGGCACATATTTCATATACATTGGTAATAATTAAATTTATATAATGAGACTCGATATTAATAGTTATTCTTCATACTCATATAGTATAATGGTATAATAGATGTAAACAATTTCAATATTCTTCTTCTTCTCCGTCACCTGATTTTAGGTTACTTCATCACTAAGAAACTAAGTTAAAAGACTATTAAATAATGATACATATTTCATATAAATTGGTAATCATTCAAATTATATAATGAGGCTCGATAGTGTATTTTTTCACTATACTCACATGGTATAATAATATAATAGATGTAAACAATTTTAATATTTTTCTTCTTTTCCGTCACCTAATTTTAGGTTACTTCTTCACTAAGAAACTAAGTTAAAAAACTATTAATTAATGACACATATTTCATATGCATTGGTAATAATTCAAATTATATAATGAGAATCTATAGTATGTTTATTCACCATATTTATATTGTATATGGTATAATAAGTGTAATAATTTCGATATTTTCTTGTTCCCCATCACCAAATTTTAGGTTACTTCATCACTAAGAAACTACGTTAAAAGACTATTAATTAATGACATATATTTCATATACATTGAGAATAATTCAAATTATATAATGAGGCTCGATATTATAGTTATTCTCCATACTCATATAGTATAATGGTATAATAGATGTAAACAATTTAAATATTTTCTTCTTCTCCGTCACCTGATTTTAGGTTTACTCCATCACTAAGAAACTAAGTTAAAAGACTATTAAATAATGATACATATTTCATATAAATTGGTAATAATTCAAATTATATAATGAGGATCGATAGTATATTTTTTCGCTATACTCACATGGTATAATGTTATAATAGATGTAAACAATTTCAATATTTTTCTTCTTTTCCGTCACCAAATTTTAGGTTACTTCTTCACTAAGAAACTAAGTTAAAAAACTATTAATTAATGACACATATTTCATATACATTGGTAATAATTCAAATTATATAATGAGAATCTATAATATATTTATTCACCGTACTCATCTGGTATAATGGTATAATAGATGTTAAAAATTTCAATATTTTTTCTTCTTTTTCGTCACCAAATTTTAGGTTACTTCTTCACTAAGAAACTAAGTTAAAATACTATTAATTAATGACACATATTTCATATACATTGGTAATAATTCAAATTATATAATGAGGATCTATAGTATGTTTATTCTCCATATTAATATTGTATTATGGTATAATAGATGTAAATAATTTCGATATTTTTCTTCTTCTCCATCACCAAATTTTAGGTTACTTCATCACTAAGAAACTAAGATAAAAGACTATTAATTAATTACACACATTTCATATACATTGGTAATAAATAAATTTATATAATGAGCTCGATATTATAGTTATTCTTCATACTCGTATAGAATAATGATATAATAGATGTAAACAATTTCAATACTTTTCTTCTTCTCCGTCACCAAATTTTAGGTTACTTCATCACTAAAAAACTAAGTTAAAAGACTATTAATTAATGACACATATTTCATATACATTGGTAATAATTCAAATTATATGATGTGTCTTGATAGTATATTTATTCACCGTACTCATCTGGTATAATGGTATAATAGATGTAAACAATTTCAATATTTTTCTTCTACTCTGTCACCAAATTTTAGGTTACTTCATCACTAAGAAACTACGTTAAAATACTATTAATTAATGACATATATTTCATATACATTGAGAATAATTAAAATTATATAATGAGGCTCGATAGTATATTTATTCACCACATTCATATTTTATTATGGTATAATATATGTAAATAATTTCAATATTTTTCTTCTTCCCCATCACCAAATTTAGGTTACTTCATCACTATGAAACTAAGTTAAAAGACTATTAATTAATGACACATATTTCATATACATTGGTAATAATTAAAATTATATAATGAGACTCGATATTATAGTTATTCTTCATACTCATATAGTATAATGGTATAATAGATGTAAGCAATTTCAATATTCTTCTTCTTCTCCGTCACCTGATTTTAGGTTACTTCATCACTAAGAAACTAAGTTAAAAGACTATTAAATAATGATACATATTTCATATAAATTGGTAATCATTCAATTATATAATGAGGCTCGATAGTGTATTTTTTCACTATACTCACATGGTATAATAATATAATAGATGTAAACAATTTTAATATTTTTCTTCTTTTCCGTCACCAAATTTTAGGTTACTTCTTCACTAAGAAACTAAGTTAAAAAACTATTAATTAATGACACATATTTCATATGCATTGGTAATAATTCAAATTATATATTGAGAATCTATAGTATGTTTATTCACCATATTTATATTGTATATGGTATAATAAGTGTAAATAATTTCGATATTTTCTTGTTCCCCATCACCAAATTTTAGGTTACTTCATCACTAAGAAACTACGTTAAAAGACTATTAATTAATGACATATATTTCATATACATTGAGAATAATTCAAATTATATAATGAGGCTCGATATTATAGTTATTCTCCATACTCATATAGTATAATGTTATAATAGATGTAAACAATTTAAATATTTTTCTTCTTCTCCGTCACCTGATTTTAGGTTACTCCATCACTAAGAAACTAAGTTAAAAGACTATTAAATAATGATACATATTTCATATAAATTGGTAATAATTCAAATTATATAATGAGGATCGATAGTATATTTGTTCGCTATACTCACATGGTATAATGTTATAATAGATGTAAACAATTTCAATATTTTTCTTCTTTTCCGTCACCAAATTTTAGGTTACTTCTTCACTAAGAAACTAAGTTAAAAAACTATTAATTAATGACACATATTTCATATACATTGGTAATAATTCAAATTATATAATGAGAATCTATAGTATATTTATTCACCGTACTCATCTGGTATAATGGTATAATAGATGTTAAAAATTTCAATAGTTTTCTTCTTTTCCGTCACCAAATTTTAGGTTACTTCTTCACTAAGAAACTAAGTTAAAATACTATTAATTAATGACACATATTTCATATACATTGGTAATAATTCAAATTATATAATGAGGATCTATAGTATGTTTATTCTCCATATTAATATTGTATTATGGTATAATAGATGTAAATAATTTCGATATTTTTCTTCTTCTCCATCACCAAATTTTAGGTTACTTCATCACTAAGAAACTAAGATAAAAGACTATTAATTAATTACACACATTTCATATACATTGGTAATAAATAAATTTATATAATGAGCTCGATATTATAGTTATTCTTCATACTCGTATAGAATAATGATATAATAGATGTAAACAATTTCAATACTTTTCTTCTTCTCCGTCACCAAATTTTAGGTTACTTCATCACTAAAAAACTAAGTTAAAAGACTATTAATTAATGACACATATTTCATATACATTGGTAATAATTCAAATTATATGATGTGTCTTGATAGTATATTTATTCACCGTACTCATCTGGTATAATGGTATAATAGATGTAAACAATTTCAATATTTTTCTTCTACTCTGTCACCAAATTTTAGGTTACTTCATCACTAAGAAACTACGTTAAAATACTATTAATTAATGACATATATTTCATATACATTGAGAATAATTAAAATTATATAATGAGGCTCGATAGTATATTTATTCACCACATTCATATTTTATTATGGTATAATATATGTAAATAATTTCAATATTTTTCTTCTTCCCCATCACCAAATTTTAGGTTACTTCATCACTATGAAACTAAGTTAAAAGACTATTAATTAATGACACATATTTCATATACATTGGTAATAATTAAAATTATATAATGAGACTCGATATTATAGTTATTCTTCATACTCATATAGTATAATGGTATAATAGATGTAAGCAATTTCAATATTCTTCTTCTTCTCCGTCACCTGATTTTAGGTTACTTCATCACTAAGAAACTAAGTTAAAAGACTATTAAATAATGATACATATTTCATATAAATTGGTAATCATTCAAATTATATAATGAGGCTCGATAGTGTATTTTTTCACTATACTCACATGGTATAATAATATAATAGATGTAAACAATTTTAATATTTTTCTTCTTTTCCGTCACCAAATTTTAGGTTACTTCTTCACTAAGAAACTAAGTTAAAAAACTATTAATTAATGACACATATTTCATATGCATTGGTAATAATTCAAATTATATAATGAGAATCTATAGTATGTTTATTCACCATATTTATATTGTATATGGTATAATAAGTGTAAATAATTTCGATATTTTCTTGTTCCCCATCACCAAATTTTAGGTTACTTCATCACTAAGAAACTACGTTAAAAGACTATTAATTAATGACATATATTTCATATACATTGAGAATAATTCAAATTATATAATGAGGCTCGATATTATAGTTATTCTCCATACTCATATAGTATAATGTTATAATAGATGTAAACAATTTAAATATTTTTCTTCTTCTCCGTCACCTGATTTTAGGTTATTCCATCACTAAGAAACTAAGTTAAAAGACTATTAAATAATGATACATATTTCATATAAATTGGTAATAATTCAAATTATATAATGAGGATCGATAGTATATTTGTTCGCTATACTCACATGGTATAATGTTATAATAGATGTAAACAATTTCAATATTTTTCTTCTTTTCCGTCACCAAATTTTAGGTTACTTCTTCACTAAGAAACTAAGTTAAAAAACTATTAATTAATGACACATATTTCATATACATTGGTAATAATTCAATTATATAATGAGAATCTATAGTATATTTATTCACCGTACTCATCTGGTATAATGGTATAATAGATGTTAAAAATTTCAATAGTTTTCTTCTTTTCCGTCACCAAATTTTAGGTTACTTCTTCACTAAGAAACTAAGTTAAAATACTATTAATTAATGACACATATTTCATATACATTGGTAATAAATCAAATTATATAATGAGGATCTATAGTATGTTTATTCTCCATATTAATATTGTATTATGGTATAATAGATGTAAATAATTTCGATATTTTTCTTCTTCTCCATCACCAAATTTTAGGTTACTTCATCACTAAGAAACTAAGATAAAAGACTATTAATTAATTACACACATTTCATATACATTGGTAATAAATAAATTTATATAATGAGCTCGATATTATAGTTATTCTTCATACTCGTATAGAATAATGATATAATAGATGTAAACAATTTCAATACTTTTCTTCTTCTCCGTCACCAAATTTTAGGTTACTTCATCACTAAAAAACTAAGTTAAAAGACTATAAATTAATGACACATATTTCATATACATTGGTAATAATTCAAATTATATGATGTGTCTTGATAGTATATTTATTCACCGTACTCATCTGTTATAATGGTATAATAGATGTAAACAATTTCAATATTTTTCTTCTACTCTGTCACCAAATTTTAGGTTACTTCATCACTAAGAAACTACGTTAAAATACTATTAATTAATGACATATATTTCATATACATTGAGAATAATTCAAATTATATAATGAGGCTCGATAGTATATTTATTCACCACATTCATATTTTATTATGGTATAATATATGTAAATAATTTCAATATTTTTCTTCTTCCCCATCACCAAATTTTAGGTTACTTCATCACTATGAAACTAAGTTAAAAGACTATTAATTAATGGCACATATTTCATATACATTGGTAATAATTAAAATTATATAATGAGACTCGATATTATAGTTATTCTTCATACTCATATAGTATAATGGTATAATAGATGTAAACAATTTCAATATTCTTCTTCTTCTCCGTCACCTGATTTTAGGTTACTTCATCACTAAGAAACTAAGTTAAAAGACTATTAAATAATGATACATATTTCATATAAATTGGTAATCATTCAAATTATATAATGAGGCTCGATAGTGTATTTTTTCACTATACTCACATGGTATAATAATATAATAGATGTAAACAATTTTAATATTTTTCTTCTTTTCCGTCACCTAATTTAGGTTACTTCTTCACTAAGAAACTAAGTTAAAAAACTATTAATTAATGACACATATTTCATATGCATTGGTAATAATTCAAATTATATAATGAGAATCTATAGTATGTTTATTCACCATATTTATATTGTATATGGTATAATAAGTATAAATAATTTCGATATTTTCTTGTTCCCCATCACCAATTTTTAGGTTACTTCATCACTAAGAAACTACGTTAAAAGACTATTAATTAATGACATATATTTCATATACATTGAGAATAATTCAAATTATATAATGAGGCTCGATATTATAGTTATGCTCCATACTCATATAGTATAATGGTATAATAGATGTAAACAATTTAAATATTTTTCTTCTTCTCCGTCACCTGATTTTAGGTTACTCCATCACTAAGAAACTAAGTTAAAAGACTATTAAATAATGATACATATTTCATATAAATTGGTAATAATTCAAATTATATAATGAGGATCGATAGTATATTTTTTTCGCTATACTCACATGGCATAATGTTATAATAGATGTAAACAATTTCAATATTTTTCTTCTTTTCCGTCACCAAATTTTAGGTTACTTCTTCACTAAGAAACTAAGTTAAAAAACTATTAATTAATGACACATATTTCATATACATTGGTAATAATTCAAATTATATAATGAGAATCTATAATATATTTATTCACCGTACTCATCTGGTATAATGGTATAATAGATGTTAAAAATTTCAATATTTTTCTTCTTTTCCGTCACCAAATTTTAGGTTACTTCTTCACTAAGAAACTAAGTTAAAATACTATTAATTAATGACACATATTTCATATACATTGGTAATAATTCAAATTATATAATGAGGATCTATAGTATGTTTATTCTCCATATTAATATTGTATTATGGTATAATAGATGTAAATAATTTCGATATTTTTCTTCTTCTCCATCACCAAATTTTAGGTTACTTCATCACTAAGAAACTAAGATAAAAGACTATTAATTAATTACACACATTTCATATACATTGGTAATAAATAAATTTATATAATGAGCTCGATATTATAGTTATTCTTCATACTCGTATAGAATAATGATATAATAGATGTAAACAATTTCAATACTTTTCTTCTTCTCCGTCACCAAATTTTAGGTTACTTCATCACTAAAAAACTAAGTTAAAAGACTATTAATTAATGACACATATTTCATATACATTGGTAATAATTCAAATTATATAATGTGTTTTGATAGTATATTTATTCACCGTACTCATCTGGTATAATGGTATAATAGATGTAAACAATTTCAATATTTTTCTTCTCTTCCGTCACCAAATATTAGGTTACTTCATCACTAAGAAACTACATTAAAAGACTATTAATTAATGACACATATTTCATATACATTAGTAATCATTCAAATTATATAAAAAGGCTCGATTGTATATTTATTCACCATACTCATATGTTATAATAGATGTAAATAATTTCAATATTTTTCTTCTATTCCGTCACCAAATTTTAGGTTACTTCTTCAATAAGAAACTAAGTTAAAATACTATTAATTAATGACATATATTTCATATACATTGGTAATAATTCAAATTATATAATGAGGATCTATAGTATGTTTATTCTCCATATTCATATTGTATTATGGTATAATAGATGTAAATAATTTCGATATTTTTCTTCTTCTCCATCACCAAATTTTAGGTTACTTCATCACTAAGAAACTAAGATAAAAGACTATTAATTAATTACACACATTTCATATACATTGGTGATAAATAAATTTATATAATGAGCTCGATATTATAGTTATTCGCTATACTCGATTAGTATAATGATATAATAAATGTAAACAATTTCAATACTTTTCTTCTTCTCCATCGCCAAATTTTAGGTTACTTCATCACTAAGAAACTAAGTTAAAAGACTATTAATTAATGACACATATTTCATATACATTGGTAATAATTCAAATTATATGATGTGTCTTGATAGTATATTTATTCACCGTACTCATCTGGTATAATGGTATAATAGATGTAAACAATTTCAATATTTTTCTTCTACTCTGTCACCAAATTTTAGGTTACTTCATCACTAAGAAACTACGTTAAAAAACTATTAATTAATGACATATATTTCATATACATTGAGAATAATTAAAATTTTATAATGAGGCTCGATAGTATATTTATTCACCACATTCATATTTTATTATGGTATAATATATGTAAATAATTTCAATATTTTTCTTCTTCCCCATCACCAAATTTTAGGTTACTTCATCACTATGAAACTAAGTTAAAAGACTATTAAATAATGGCACATATTTCATATACATTGGTAATAATTAAAATTATATAATGAGACTCGATATTATAGTTATTCTCCATACTCATATAGTATAATGGTATAATAGATGTAAACAATTTCAATATTCTTCTTCTTCTCCGTCACCTGATTTTAGGTTACTTCATCACTAAGAAACTAAGTTAAAAGACTATTAAATAATGATACATATTTCATATAAATTGGTAATCATTCAAATTATATAATGAGGCTCGATAGTGTATTTTTTTCACTATACTCACATGGTATAATAATATAATAGATGTAAACAATTTTAATATTTTTCTTCTTTTCCGTCACCAAATTTTAGGTTACTTCTTCACTAAGAAACTAAGTTAAAAAACTATAATTAATGACACATATTTAATATGCATTGGTAATAATTCAAATTATATAATGAGAATCTATAGTATGTTTATTCACCACATTCATATTTTATTATGGTATAATAGATGTAAATAATTTAGATATTTTTCTTCTTCCCCGTCACCAAATTTTAGGTTAGTTCATCACAAAGAAACTAAGTTATAAGACTATTAATTAATGGCACATATTTCATATACATTGGTAATAATTAAAATTATATAATAAGACTCGATATTATAGTTATTCTCCATACTCATATAGTATAATGGTATAATAGATGTAAACAATTTCAATATTTTTCTTCTTCTCCGTCACCTGATTTTAGGTTACTCCATCACTAAGAAACTAAGTTAAAAGACTATTAAATAATGATACATATTTCATATAAATTGGTAATAATTCAAAGTATATAATGAGGCTCGATAGTATATTTTTTCACTATACTCACATGGTATAATGTTATAATAGATGTAAACAATTTTAATATTTTTCTTCTTTTCCGTCACCAAATTTTAGGTTACTTCTTCACTAAGAAACTAAGTTAAAAAACTATTAATTAATGACACATATTTCATATGCATTGGTAATAATTCAAATTATATAATGAAAATCTATAGTATGTTTATTCACCATATTTATATTGTATATGGTATAATAGATGTAAATAATTTCGATATTTTCTTGTTCCCCATCACCAAATTTTAGGTTACTTCATCACTAAGAAACTACGTTAAAAGACTATTAATTAATGACATATATTTCATATACATTGAGAATAATTCAAATTATATAATGAGGCTTGATAGTATATTTATTCACCACATTCATATTTTATTATGGTATAATAGATGTAAATAATTTCGATATTTTTCTTCTTCCCCATCACCAAATTTTAGGTTACTTCATCACTAAGAAACTAAGTTAAAAGACTATTAATTAATGGCACATATTTCATATACATTGGTAATAATTAAAATTATATAATAAGACTCGATATTATAGTTATTCTCCATACTCATATAGTATAATGGTATAATAGATGTAAACAATTTCAATATTTTTCTTCTTCTCCGTCACCTGATTTTAGGTTACTTCATCACTAAGAAACTAAGTTAAAAGACTATTAAATAATGATACATATTTCATATAAATTGGTAAGAATTCAAATTATATAATGAGGCTCGATAGTATATTTTTTCACTATACTCACATGGTATAATGTTATATTAGATGTAAACAATTTCAATATTTTTCTTCTTTTCCGTCACCAAATTTTAGGTTACTTCTTCACTAAGAAACTAAGTTAAAAAACTATTAATTAATGACACATATTCATATACATTGGTAATAATTCAAATTATATAATGAGAATCTATAGTATATTTATTCACCGTACTCATCTGGTATAATGGTATAATAGATGTTAACAATTTCAATATTTTTCTTCTTTTCCGTCACCAAATTTTAGGTTACTTCTTCACTAAGAAACTAAGTTAAAATACTATTAATTAATGACACATATTTCATATACATTGGTAATAATTCAAATTATATAATGAGGATCTATAGTATGTTTATTCTCCATATTAATATTGTATTATGGTATAATAGATGTAAATAATTTCGATATTTTTCTTCTTCTCCATCACCAAATTTTAGGTTACTTCATCACTAAGAAACTAAGATAAAAGACTATTAATTAATTACACACATTTCATATACATTGGTAATAAATAAATTTATATAATGAGCTCGATATTATAGTTATTCTTCATACTCGTATAGAATAATGATATAATAGATGTAAACAATTTCAATACTTTTCTTCTTCTCCGTCACCAAATTTTAGGTTACTTCATCACTAAAAAACTAAGTTAAAAGACTATTAATTAATGACACATATTTCATATACATTGGTAATAATTCAAATTATATAATGTGTTTTGATAGTATATTTATTCACCGTACTCATCTGGTATAATGGTATAATAGATGTAAACAATTTCAATATTTTTCTTCTCTTCCGTCACCAAATATTAGGTTACTTCATCACTAAGAAACTACATTAAAAGACTATTAATTAATGACACATATTTCATATACATTAGTAATAATTCAAATTATATAAAAAGGCTCGATTGTATATTTATTCACCATACTCATATGTTATAATAGATGTAAATAATTTCAATATTTTTCTTCTATTCCGTCACCAAATTTTAGGTTACTTCTTCAATAAGAAACTAAGTTAAAATACTATTAATTAATGACATATATTTCATATACATTGGTAATAATTCAAATTATATAATGAGGATCTATAGTATGTTTATTCTCCATATTCATATTGTATTATGGTATAATAGATGTAAATAATTTCGATATTTTTCTTCTTCTCCATCACCAAATTTTAGGTTACTTCATCACTAAGAAACTAAGATAAAAGACTATTAATTAATTACACACATTTCATATACATTGGTGATAAATAAATTTATATAATGAGCTCGATATTATAGTTATTCGCTATACTCGATTAGTATAATGATATAATAAATGTAAACAATTTCAATACTTTTCTTCTTCTCCATCGCCAAATTTTAGGTTACTTCATCACTAGAAACTAAGTTAAAAGACTATTAATTAATGACACATATTTCATATACATTGTTAATAATTCAAATTATATGATGTGTCTTGATAGTATATTTATTCACCGTACTCATCTGGTATAATGGTATAATAGATGTAAACAATTTCAATATTTTTCTTCTACTCTGTCACCAAATTTTAGGTTACTTCATCACTAAGAAACTACGTTAAAAAACTATTAATTAATGACATATATTTCATATACATTGAGAATAATTAAAATTTTATAATGAGGCTCGATAGTATATTTATTCACCACATTCATATTTTATTATGGTATAATATATGTAAATAATTTCAATATTTTTCTTCTTCCCCATCACCAAATTTTAGGTTACTTCATCACTATGAAACTAAGTTAAAAGACTATTAAATAATGGCACATATTTCATATACATTGGTAATAATTAAAATTATATAATGAGACTCGATATTATAGTTATTCTCCATACTCATATAGTATAATGGTATAATAGATGTAAACAATTTCAATATTCTTCTTCTTCTCCGTCACCTGATTTTAGGTTACTTCATCACTAAGAAACTAAGTTAAAAGACTATTAAATAATGATACATATTTCATATAAATTGGTAATCATTCAAATTATATAATGAGGCTCGATAGTGTATTTTTTCACTATACTCACATGGTATAATAATATAATAGATGTAAACAATTTAAATATTTTTCTTCTTTTCCGTCACCAAATTTTAGGTTACTTCTTCACTAAGAAACTAAGTTAAAAAACTATTAATTAATGACACATATTTCATATGCATTGGTAATAATTCAAATTATATAATGAGAATCTATAGTATGTTTATTCACCACATTCATATTTTATTATGGCATAATAGATGTAAATAATTTAGATATTTTTCTTCTTCCCCGTCACCAAATTTTAGGTTAGTTCATCACAAAGAAACTAAGTTATAAGACTATTAATTAATGGCACATATTTCATATACATTGGTAATAATTAAAATTATATAATAAGACTCGATATTATAGTTATTCTCCATACTCATATAGTATAATGGTATAATAGATGTAAACAATTTCAATATTTTTCTTCTTCTCCGTCACCTGATTTTAGGTTACTCCATCACTAAGAAACTAAGTTAAAAGACTATTAAATAATGATACATATTTCATATAAATTGGTAATAATTCAAAGTATATAATGAGGCTCGATAGTATATTTTTTCACTATACTCACATGGTATAATGTTATAATAGATGTAAACAATTTTAATATTTTTCTTCTTTTCCGTCACCAAATTTTAGGTTACTTCTTCACTAAGAAACTAAGTTAAAAAACTATTAATTAATGACACATATTTCATATGCATTGGTAATAATTCAAATTATATAATGAGAATCTATAGTATGTTTATTCACCATATTTATATTGTATATGGTATAATAGATGTAAATAATTTCGATATTTTCTTGTTCCCCATCACCAAATTTTAGGTTACTTCATCACTAAGAAACTACGTTAAAAGACTATTAATTAATGACATATATTTCATATACATTGAGAATAATTCAAATTATATAATGAGGCTTGATAGTATATTTATTCACCACATTCATATTTTATTATGGTATAATAGATGTAAATAATTTCGATATTTTTCTTCTTCCCCATCACCAAATTTTAGGTTACTTCATCACTAAGAAACTAAGTTAAAAGACTATTAATTAATGGCACATATTTCATATACATTGGTAATAATTAAAATTATATAATAAGACTCGATATTATAGTTATTCTCCATACTCATATAGTATAATGGTATAATAGATGTAAACAATTTCAATATTTTTCTTCTTCTCCGTCACCTGATTTTAGGTTACTTCATCACTAAGAAACTAAGTTAAAAGACTATTAAATAATGATACATATTTCATATAAATTGGTAAGAATTTAAATTATATAATGAGGCTCGATAGTATATTTTTTCACTATACTCACATGGTATAATGTTATAATAGATGTAAACAATTTCAATATTTTTCTTCTTTTCCGTCACCAAATTTTAGGTTACTTCTTCACTAAGAAACTAAGTTAAAAAACTATTAATTAATGACACATATTTCATATACATTGGTAATAATTCAAATTATATAATGAGAATCTATAGTATATTTATTCACCGTACTCATCTGGTATAATGGTATAATAGATGTTAACAATTTCAATATTTTTCTTCTTTTCCGTCACCAAATTTTAGGTTACTTCTTCACTAAGAAACTAAGTTAAAATACTATTAATTAATGACACATATTTCATATACATTGGTAATAATTCAAATTATATAATGAGGATCTATAGTATGTTTATTCTCCATATTCATATTGTATTATGGTATAATAGATGTAAATAATTTCGATATTTCTCTTCTTCTCCATCACCAAATTTTAGGTTACTTCATCACTAAGAAACTAAGATAAAAGACTATTAATTAATTACACACATTTCATATACATTGGTAATAAATAAATTTATATAATGAGCTCGATATTATAGTTATTCGCCATACTCAATTAGTATAATGATATAATAAATGTAAACAATTTCAATACTTTTCTTCTTCTCCGTCACCAAATTTTAGGTTACTTCATCACTAAGAAACTAAGTTAAAAGACTATTAATTAATGACATATATTTCATATACATTGAGAATAATTCAAATTATATAATGAGGCTCGATAGTATATTTATTCACCATATTCATATTTTATTATGGTATAATAGTTGTAAATAATTTCGATATTTTTCTTCTTCCCCATCACCAAATTTTAGGTTACTTCATCACTAAGAAACTAAGTTAAAAGACTATTAATTAATGACACATATTTCATATACATTGGTAATATTTAAAATTATATAATGAGCCTCGATATTATAGTTATTCTCCATACTCATATAGTATAATGGTATTATAGATGTAAACATTTTCAATATTTTTCTTCTTCTCCGTCACCTGATTTTAGGTTACTTCAGCACTAAGAAACTAAGTTAAAAGACTATTAAATAATGATACATATTTCATATAAATTGGTAATAATTCAAATTATATAATGAGGCTCGATAGTATTTTTTTTTCACTATACTCACATGGTATACTGTTATCATAGATGTAAACAATTTCAATATTTTTCTTCTTTTCCATCACCAAATTTTAGGTTACTTCTTCACTAAGAAACTAAGTTAAAAAACTATTAATTAATGACACATATTTCATATACATTGGTAATAATTCAAATTATATAATGAGAATCTATATTATGTTTATTCACCATACTTATATTGTATATGGTATAATAGATGTAAATAATTTTGATATTTTTCTTGTTCCCCATCACCAAATTTTAGGTTACTTCATCACTAAGTAACTAAGATAAAAGACTATAAATTAATTACACATATTTCATTAATCATTGGTAATAACTAAAATTAAATAATGAGACTCAATATTATAGTTATTTCGCCATACTCATATAGTAGAATGGTATAATAGATGTAAATAATTTTAATATGTTTCTTCTTCTCCATCCCCGAAGTTTAGATTACTTCATTACTAAGAAACTTAGTTAAAAGACTATTAATTAATGACACATATTTCATATACATTAGTAATAATTCAAATTATATAATAAGGCTCGATAGTATATTTATTCAACATACTCATATGTTATAATAGATGTAAACAATTTCAATATTTTTGTTCTACTGCGTCACCAAATTTTATGTTACTTCTTCAATAATAAATTAAGTTAAAAGACTATTAATTAATGACACATATTTTATATACATTGGTAATAATTCAAATTATATAATGAGGATCTATAGTATGTTTATTCGTCATATTCATATTGTATTATGCTATAATAGATGTAAATAATTTCGATATTTTTCTTCTTCTCCGTCACCAAATTTTAAGTTACTTCATCACTAAGAAACTAAGATAAAAGACTATTAATTAATTACACACATTTCATATACATTGGTAATAAATAAATTTATATAATGAGCTCGATATTATAGTTATTCGCCATACTCAATCAGTATAATGATATAATAGATGTAGAGAATTTCAATACTTTTCTTCTTCTCCGTCACCAAATTTTAGGTTACTTCATCACTAAGAAACTAAGTTAAAAGACTATTAATTAATGACACCTATTTCATATACATTGGTAATAATTCAACTTATATAATGTGGATCTATAGTATGTTTATTCTCCATATTCATATTGTATTATGGTATAATAGATGTAAATAATTTCGATATTTTTCTTCTTCTCCATCACCAAATTTTATTTTACTTCATCACTAAGAAATTAAGATAAAAGACTATTAATTAATTACACACATTTCATATACATTGGTAATAAATAAATTTATATAATGAGCTCGATATTATAGTTATTCGCCTTACTCAATTAGTATAATGATATAATAGATGTAAACAATTTCAATACTTTTATTCTTCTCCGTCACCAAATTTTAGGTTACTTCATCACTAAGAAACTAAGTTAAAAGAATATTAATTAATGACACATATTTCATATACATTGGTAATAATTCAAATTATAAAATGTGTCTTGATAGTATATTTATTCACCGTACTCATCTGGTATAATGGTATAATAGATGTAAACAATTTCAATATTTTTCTTCTACTCCGTCACCAAATTTTAGGTTACTTCATCACTAAGAAACTACGTTAAAAGACTATTAATTAATGAAATATATTTCATATACATTGATATTAATTCAATTTATATAATGAGGCTCGATAGTATATTTATTCACCACATTCATATTTTATTATGGTATAATAGATGTAAATAATTTCGATATTTTTCTTCTTCCCCATCACCAAATTTTAGGTTACGTCATCACTAAGAAACTAATTTAAAAGACTATTAATTAATGACACATATTACATATACATTGGTAATAATTAAAATTATATAATGAGACTCGATATTATAGTTATTCTCCACATTCTTATAGTATAATGGTATAATAGATGTAAACAATTTCAATATTTTTCTTCTTCTCCGTCACCTGATTTTAGGTTACTTCATCACTAAGAAACTAAGTTAAAAGACTATTAAATAATGATACATATTTCATATAAATTGGTAATAATTCAAATTATCTAATGAGGCTCGATAGTATATTTTTTCACTATACTCACATGGTATAATGTTATCATAGATGTAAACAATTTAAATATTTTTCTTCTTTTCCGTCACCAAATTTTAGGTTACTTCTTCACTAAGAAACTAAGTTAAAAAACTATTAATTAATGACACATATTTCATATACATTGGTAATAATTCAAATTATTTAATGAGAATCTATAGTATGTTTATTCACCATATTTATATTGTATATGGTATAATAGATGTAAATAATTTCGATATTCTTCTTGTTCCCCATCACCAAATTTTAGGTTACTTCATCACTAAGTAACTAAGATAAAAGACTATTAATTAATGACACATATTTCATTAATCATTGGTAATAACTAAAATTATATAATGAGACTCGATATTATAGTTATTCGCCATACTCATATAGTAGAATGGTATAATAGATGTAAATAATTTTAATGTTTTTCTTCTTCTCCATCCCCAAATTTTAGATTACTTCATTACTAAGAAACTTAGTTAAAAGACTATTAATTAATGACACATATTTCATATACATTAGTAATAATTCAAATTATATAATAAGGCTCGATAGTATATTTATTCACCATACTCATATGTTATAATAGATGTAAACATTTTCAATATTTTTCTTCTACTGCGTCACCAAATTTTAGGTTACTTCTTCAATTAGAAACTAAGTTAAAAGACTATTAATTAATGATATATATTTCATATACATTGGTAATAATTCAAATTATATAATGAGGATCTATATTATGTTTATTCGTCATACTCATATTGTATTATGGTATAATAGATGTAAATAATTTCGATATTTTTCTTCTTCTCCGTCACCAAATTTTAGGTTACTTCATCACTAAGAAACTAAGATAAAAGGCTATTAATTAATTACACACATTTCATATACATTGGTAATAAATAAATTTATATAATGAGCTCGATATTATATTTATTCGCCATACTCAATTAGTATAATGATATAATAGATGTAAACAATTTCAATACGTTTCTTCTTCTCCGTCACCAAATTTTAGGTTACTTCATCACTAAGAAACTAAGTTAAAAGACTATTAATTAATGACACATATTTCATATACATTAGTAAGAATTCAAATTATATAATGAGGATCTATAGTATGTTTATTCTCCATATTCATATTGTATTATGGTATAATAGATGTAAATAATTTCGATATTTTTCTTCTTCTCCATTACTAAATTTTAGGTTACTTCGTCACTAAGAAACTAAGATAAAAGACTATTAATTAATTACACACATTTCATATACATTGGTAATAAATAAATTTATATAATGAGCTCGATATTATAGTTATTCGCCATACTCAATTAGTATAATGATATAATAGATGTAAACAATTTCAATACTTTTCTTCTTCTCCGTCACCAAATTTTAGGTTACTTCATCACTAAGAAACTAAGTTAAAAGACTATTAATTAATGACACATATTTCATATACATTGGTAATAATTCAAATTATATAATGTGTCTTAATAGTATATTTATTCACCGTACTCATCTGGTATAATGGTATAATAGATGTAAAAAATTTCAATATTTTTCTTCTACTCCGTCACCAAATTTTAGGTTACTTCATCACTAAGAAACTACATTAAAAGACTATTAATTAATGAAATATATTTCATATACATTGATATTAATTCAAATTATATGATGAGGCTCGATAGTATATTTATTCACCACATTCATATTTTATTATGGTATAATAGATGTAAATAATTTCGATATTTTTCTTCTTCCCCATCACCAAATTTTAGGTTACGTCATCACTAAGAAACTAATTTAAAAGACTATTAATTAATGACACATATTTCATATACATTGGTAATAATTAAAATTATATAATGAGACTCGATATTATAGTTATTCTCCACATTCTTATAGTATAATGATATAATAGATGTAAACAATTTCAATATTTTTCTTCTTCTCTGTCACCTGATTTTAGGTTACTTCATCACTAAGAAACTAAGTTAAAAGACTATTAAATAATGATACATATTACATATAAATTGGTAATAATTCAAATTATATAATGAGGCTCGATAGTATATTTTTTTACTATACTCACATGGTATAATGATATAATAGATGTAAACAATTTCAATATTTTTCTTCTTTTCTGTCACCAAATTTTAGGTTAGTTATTCACTAAGAAACTTAGTTAAAAAACTATTAAATAATGACACATATTTCATATACATTTGTAATAATTCAAATTATATAATGAGAATATATAGTATGTTTATTCACCATATTTATATTGTATATGGTATAATAGATGTAAATAATTTCGATATTTTTCTTGTTCCCCATCACAAAATTTTAGGTTACTTCATCACTAAGTGTGATACGGTGGGAGAACTGACTTGAGGTTTTGCGTTTGTGTTTGTAAATGTTTCAGTTTAGCAAGAGTGGCCACCGACTTTTTATTTTATCCTAAGGAAAGGTCAAAAAGCACAGGAAAGACCTTTGAGATGTTTTCTTGGGTTCGAGGAGTAGATTATAGAAAGGGAAGGTATTAGCACCCTTTCTATCCATGGTTATCCATAGGCTCTTAGTTACTTGTTTAGATCACTTGCTTTGCTTTTCAATTGTTTGAAATGGTGCTCCTCAATTGTTTGAAATGGTGCTTTGTGTGTGGTTTTAAAAGATATTTTGAAAAGAGTCCATCGTTGTGGCAACCTTTGTAATGATTCTTGTTTGAATGTATACAAAGGTGTTTTTTTTCTTTTGAAAAGTTTTCTATGTTTGAAAGTAGGGTTTTGAAATTGTGTTGTGAAGTGTGTTTTGAAGATAGCAAGGATGTTTTTTTTTTGTTGCAAGTTTTGATCAAGTAACTAAGAGTTATCTACCCTATTTTACTCAAAGATCTTTCTTATGTTTTTAACCCTTTTAACAGTGTTGCTTCACCATTGTATTTGGTGAACAACCTTGTGTTAGGATGTTAAACGGGACAGGCGCGGGTCATCGTATGGACCATGATAGCAATTGTGTCAATTATTTTTGGCAATTTTCTTAAGGGACTTGATCATTTTGTTTAGGCAACTCAGATAGCATCATCGAGGGACTATGATCTTTTGTTTTGTTTTAGTTTTGCCAAAGTACTTAACATGCATACCATGGCCCATTTTTGAAGGCATCAAGTGGATTGTAACCCTAGGGGTGCAAGTGTGCATTGTGTTTGTTTTTTCATGTATTTTTGTCTTTGATTAGGTCAAACTATTTGTTGGTTTTGATTTTTTGCATACAAACCCTAATTCTAATCATGGCATAATTGAAATCTTAAAGGTGCGAGAATTTAAATTCTAAACTATTACAACATGATATAGGGAGTGGGGTACAAATTTGAATAGGGGATTATTTGGCAAGAAATTAAACCCTAAATTGTTACAACCAAATTGAATTTGCAAGGCATAATATTTAAATGTACAATATTTAAATAAATACAATAAATGAATATTAAATAAAATGTATTATGCAAAAAAGGGTTTTTTAGATATGTAAAGTATTTTCAATGGAAAGAAATGTAAAGAAATAAATAAAAAGTTAATTTTAATTATTTTTAGGGTAAACCCTAATTTCTTAAAGAAATGGTATTATTTAATATTTATATACAAAAATGTATCAATATGTACAAAAATAAAAGTATATTAAAAAAAGTATTTTTTTAGTATAAAAATATCAATAAAAATAAAATGTATTATTTTTGTGTTTTTTATTCTATGCTCTTAATAAAATAAAGTATATATATATATATATATATATATATATATATATATATATATATATATATATATATATATATATATATATATATATATATATATATATATATATATATATATATATATATATATATATATATATATATATATATATATATATATATATATATATATATATATATATATATATATATATATATATATATTAAATATATTAAGTGTGTAAAGAAAATAAAATAAATTATTTACAAAAATGCAATATATTTAAGAAAATATTTTTGGTGTAAATAAAAAATAGAAATGAAAATAAGAGTATTTTTGCATTATTTTCAAGTTTAACAAAATAATATATATATTTAAATTGTTGTTTATATTAGGAAAAAATTTAAATAAAATATCTAATAAATGAAAAAAATTGTGAAAATATTTTTTTAATATTTTTTATATTTGAAAATAAAATATCAAAGTCAGAAAAGAAATAAAAATGCAAAAATAATGAAAATACAAAGAAATGGGTCAGGGAGTGCTGAAAGTAAATTGGGAGGTGTTGGAAGCAAAGAAATCCAGGCCCAGCCCAGACTTCATCTTCAACCTCCAGAAATTTGAAAAATGCGTGCATGCCTGTACAAACTTGTATCTCCTGTATTTGTGATCTTTTGACAAAACTCAAAACATGAAACTTGTAGAGCATCAAATCACGAATCTAACGATATAAAAAACTTAAGCTAACTCTCAAAGACCAGAGAGAATTTCTCTGGCCCTAATTTCTATCCTAGTTTTTTCAGAAAGTTCATGGATGAAATTCTCCTAGCACGATTAATATAAATGAGAACTAAGCACATGTATGGTTTCAGGGCAATGAATACATCATCTTTCATTCATAAACCTAAGCCTAAATGTTCCTAAATAGCGAGATAGAAGTTCATGAAATACCTGTTTCAGTTGAGTTCGAGCTGGACAATGCAGTAACTTTCAATGGGGCCTGAGGTTCTTTTGAGCTTGCTTGATGTCCCCTGAACATTTCCCAATGCTTAGTTTGTTTTGAAGTGGTCTGAATCGTGCTACAGAACTCAACCTGCAAAGCTTCCAAACAAAAGTGATGATGTGTGTTAATGGAGTTACAACAACTTGTGAATGGTATGGATAGTTTAGGTATATTGTTTGGAATGTGTTTGAAGTGATTTGGGACAAAACGCACGAGGGGATTTGATTGTGGCTTGTGATTTGCAGAACTGGCCCTATTTTGCAAGAAAATGTGGTTTTTGAGTATGAGGAGGTTTGAGAGGTCAAGGGATCGTGCTTCTGGCTTGCAAGGATGTGTGAAACTTGTTTCAAAACTTTGCTTCAGTTCAATATATCAGATGTGTGAGTTATGAGCTTTTGGCCATTTGACTTGTTTTGAAAGCAAAGATGTGAGGTGACTAAGCTATGGCCTGTACAGGCTAGTTACAAGCATGCTCAAGTTGGTGTACTATGCCTGAGATTAGGGGACTTGTTTGCTGCAAGGAAAAAAGTCCAAGGCTCAAAAAAATTCAATTTGACATAAAGTGGCCTTTATGAAAATGGAAGTATGACCTTTATGCTCAACATGGAAATGTTCATTGTACAATGCTCTCTTGATCAGAACAATGCCAATGTCCAATGTATTTGCATTCAATTTTTGAGTGTAAATTGGTTTAGAGGCCTGTAATTATGTACTAAGCTAGTTTGGTCAGATTTGCAACTTGGTATGAACATGTATTGGCCATGGTTACAAAGTGAGTTTTTGCCAACTTCAAGCATTCGATTCTCCCTGACCACAAAGGTGTTTGAGGAGTTCTTGGACAATTTAGAAAGATTAAAAAATGTAATATAATCCATCTTTGAAATTCAACTTGAAACTCCAAGTGGAACTATGTGAAAAATGGCCAAGAAGATGGGTCAAAATCCTGCCTAAACTAGGGCAAAATTTCTCTAAGTTAAAAGTTTTAGATACCCTTGTTCCAAAAATCATAACTTGAGATCCAAGCTTCTTTTGAGAAAACTTTGTGAATCAAAGTTGTAGAATTTGTGATGGACTATAACTTTCATGTTGTAAGTTTTGTTTGAATCCATTTTCATCATGGTGAAAAAATGGGACAAAGTTAGGAAAAAATAAGAAAATTTTATAACTTAGAAAATTTCTAAGTTATGAAATTTTTCCATTTTAAACCCTAATTTGCAATTTTGGGTTTCTTGATGAAAAAGTTTCATAATTTGACACATCTTGATGGAAAATGAATCTTGGCACTTGATTTTGACCAAAAAGTTAAAGTTTGACTTTTCAGAGTACAGTCAAATTTTGATCAGTTGACTGAAAAATTCATCTGTCAATCCTATGCATTTGAGACCTTTTGAACTTTTTGAATAGGTCAAGATGATGCCATTGAGTCCTTGAGTACATGGTTGAGCTTGATTTGCCATTCTCTAGGTCAAACAGTCAAAAATTGCCTTTGTACAATCAAAACCCTCAAAATGACCATTTTGCCCTTTTGGTGATCTGATCAAATTTCTTGTGGAATTGTGATCCAAACTTGATCAAATGGTTCATATGAGTTCATAATGTTGATGTGGGTCAAAATTCATGATATTTTACTGTCAATTGACCACAGTTGACTTTTTCCCTAATACAACTGATTTCTAGGTCAATTGTCCAATTGACTGGGCAAAAATTTGATTCAAGGGTTAAAACTTGGTATGGATAAACTTGCGAGTCCAACATGAAGTATGAAAGTCAATTTAGGCATTGTAGGTCAAAACATCACTGTGTAAACTCAAACCCTAATTTAGGTCAACAGTGCAAGGAGGTGTCTTGAGTAGAGCAAACCCTAGCTTGATCTTGAGTTCCAAGAGTCTTGTGATGAGAAAATGTTGATGAAATGAGAGGGCAAATTTTTGGGTACAACAGCTGCCCCTGTTCAATCTTCTTGAACCTGAAGAGTTAGATTGGCAAGTTTGCCTTTCGTGACTTGAAGGTAAAAGAGGATTGGACACTAGAGTGCCCGTAAATTTGCACTCGTCAAAATATAGCTGAGGAAATGGGCTTAAAGATGCCATTTGGAGATGGTAGAATCTTGCTGGAGATGGGCTTAAAGATGCGATCCAATAATGTTTGTTGAATTGCAATGTTATAGGTTAGAAGAATGAGCATCAAAATGGTATCCGTGTTTGGAATGCATTTGAACTGTATCTAGAGACTGAGTCTGTATGAGCAAAAGAATGGCGTCCGTGTTTGGAGTGTATCTGAGCTGTAACTGTATTTGATTATGTGAATGAATATCAGAATGACTGTCGTGTCTGGAGTGTATATGTATTCTGAATGGGTAACAGAGAAACATTTGTATATGGAACAACTGTGTGCTGGGGATAAGTTCTGAATGAGTGACAGAATGGCAACCGTTTCTGGAGCGTATCTGGACTGTATCTAAAGTTGAGATCTGTATGAGTAGCAGAATGATTTCCGTGTCTGGAGTGTATTTGAGACTGTAACTGGGATCTGAATAAGTGACAGAATGACTTCCGTGGCGACTGCACTGGGGAGAATCAAACTTTTGGTGTAAGGGCCAGAATGGCATCCGTGTCTGGAGCGTATCTGAATCTTGAAGTTGATAGTTGAATCTAAATGAGAGATAGAATGGCCGCCGTGTCTTGAGCGTATCTAGTCTGTATCGGATTGCTGAAGTCTGAATGAGTAGTAGAATGATCGCCGTGTCTGGGGTGTATCCGTACTGTATTTTGACTTGAAATTGTGAATGAGTAATGGAATGACCTCCGTGTCTGGGGTGTATCCATACTGTATCTGAATAATTGTTAATGATAACCTTTTAATCTTATCCTGAAAAGGGTAAAATGTTAGCTAAAACACAAAGTCATGTTGTATGATATGTATGATGCAATGAACTGTGTTTCATCCATGTTTATGATATATGAATGTAATGGATGGACATGTAAGCTGAGTGGCTGTCTTGCTGAGGAAAATAAATCCTTGATAACTGGAGATAAATGAAATCTTTGACTACTGCCGGGGAGAGTAAATCCTTGACCGATGCTGAGGATTCAAAAATCTTTGATTGTTGAAGATGAGAGATCCTTGCTGACTGCTTGGGGATTTAAAGATCTCTGATTGTTTGAGAAGGAGAAATCCTGGGACCTCTGCTGGAGATTGAAAATCCTTGGTGACCTGTGGGGATTAACAAGGCCTTTGACAACTTCTGCAGGGAATGAGAATCCTTCATGACTTTCCTGGGAAATAAGGAAAACTCTGAAAATCTCTACTGGGGAATTAAAACCTGGGAGGCTTCTGCTTGGAGAAATGAGACTGAGAATCTTCGATCTTGCTGGGAGATAACTTTTTGGGGAGAATGTTTACTCGGCCGGTGAAATCAGGAGCTTGGGTTGTACACCAATCTACTGGGGAAGCATCCTGGTTGGGGATAAACCAAGAAGTTAACTGTTATCTGCTTGGTTTTCAGACTTTTAAGATAGCCTGCTGGGGAAATTGGGGGAAGTTGTACAGTTCCCACCGGGAGTTGATAGTTGAACATTTGACTTCTCTGGGGAAGAAGGTTTAGAATATTCTGTCTCCGCTGGGGATAGGTTTTTTCCAGGGTTTTCGGGCTCCACTGGGGATCTTGAAGTTTTAACTCCGCTGGGGAAATATACTCCAAATTTTTAGCTTTGTTGAGGATCTGAATGATGTATTGTAAGGGATTTCTTCTAGAATGGCACAAAGATATCTCCCTACACCTTCAACCTATCAGTAATTATCCTTTCTCAATTTCGTTTTATTTGTAAGCAGTGATTATATTCGAATGCATATGCCTATTTGTTGTACCCCAAAATTTGCCCTCCCATATTCTTCAAGATTTATCAAGAATCATCTTCAAATGGTTCAAGACTACTCAAGGGTTGCACAGTCCAAATGCCTCCTAAGCCAGTCAAAATTAGGGTTTTGTTTCTTTCAAGGAATTTGAGGTTTTCAATGGATCAATCAAGTCCCATAAGCCTATATACATTGTCAAGCATCTACATGCCAAGTTTCAAGACTCACAGTGTCAAATTGCACAGTCAAAAGGCCTATTTGGTTCACAGTCAACTGTAGGGGCAAAATGGTCATTTTACAGTCAAAAGTCAAAATTTTTGGTCAACATCTTATTTTTAGCTCACAATCATCATTTGATCAAATCTTGATCATGATTCCTCAAGCATGGCTCAAAATTCATCAAGGATGCAAAAGTTACTATTTTTGGACAGTAGAAAAGTCAACTGTATCTTGACCAAGGAATAACTTTTTCATGGTTCATCATAAAAATCCCATCCAATGCTCATTTTGAAGGGGATGACATTTCCTACAACTCATCTTCACATTCCAAGTCCAAGAAATGCTCTCACACAAAGTTATCAATTTCTACATTATAGGTCAATTTCAAAAGTCAACAAAAATGCACTTTAAGTCAAAGACCATAACTTGAGATTGGTAAATCCAAATGACATGGGGCCAAAGGCATTGGTTAGAGGACTTCAAGACATTTTCAAAATGTCCAAGAACATGTTCATATGATCAAATTTGAGCAAGATATGCATTGGAGAAGTTGGGAAATTTTTGTGAATTTGCAAAAGTCAACTTTGCTCAAAACACTTTGTTTTTGCTAATGGGCCTCAAATTACTTCTTGAAACTTTGTCCAAGGCTTATGCACGACCCATTGAGTTTATTTGAATTTATTTTCTTATTTTTTATTAATTAATTGTATTTTTAATTCATTTTAATTCATTTAATTAATTTAAAATGTAGGAAATTCAAAGATATGATTTTTCAATCTTTTGGTGAAGCGAAGATGACCAATATATGCTGGAGATCTCGTGTGCACATCAAGGAGACAAGAATCTCCATGTTTGGCAAGTTTTCTCAATCAAAAAGATGCAAAAAGATATGATTGAAAATCAAATATTGAAACCATCATTCCATGGATTTCTTGGCCAAGATTTAACCTAAATTCAATCCTCTATATATACACAACTCAACCCTAATGCCATGAACGTGAGAATTGCTGCAGAAAGCCATAGCCAATATTGAAAAAAATAAAAAAAAATTGAAAATTGTTTTGCAGGTTCCAACGTGATTCAAAGCATTATAGTGATTCAAATACATTGTTGGGAGTGTGAGGGACGATTTGCAATCAAAACCAAGCTTCATAGCTCAAGAAATCACCATTCACAGACCCACGGTTTGCTTAACTTTTTCAGAATCGAAACTCATGATTCATAAGCATTTGATGTGATTTATAGTTTGTTTTGTATTGCTTGCATCCATACAAAGCTAATGATATTAATTAATTGGATTATAATGCACAAAATCGTGAATTGCCATTAACGAGTTTTAGGGTTCTTGAGTTCTTGAATTAGGGCTTTATTACTCAGGAAAAATTGGGACCTCTAAGACCCATGGTTGAGACCGTCAGGACGAGACAGATGCATTGAGACCATCGCGCCATATTTATATTTAGCGTACGCCTAATCGCTATTATTCGTGGATGCAGGTTGTGGGGGTTAAAAACCCCCGCTATCTATTTGTTCTTTTTACAGGGAAACGAAGAAGATGACTGCGTGTTGGTTCATGATTGGACAATTCATATGGCGCGCGTATTTTTGTTGGGTCCAGCATAATTATTATTCTTGATATATTATATTCATTGCTTATCTTATTAACAAATGCATGCAAGTGGCTGAGTGGCTAGTGAGGTGGACGTTAACCATTGGGACCTGGGTTCGATTCCCAGGTCCACCCCATATTTGTTTCTATTTTTCATAACATAATCATGTGCAGGCATTCAAAAGTATTCCACCATATCCTTCAAACAATCAGGCGCCAGGTGGCCTCCAATGCAAATCCCATGGCTCATGTTGAAAGACTACCATGATCCTCAGTCAACAAACGCCTAACCAATTCCCAAAGTCAAACAGGCTGGAGATCACAATGGGCTTCCAATTTCCAAACATAACTCCATTATTGGGTCAACACCCCCCTGGTTAATTGCTTTTCTTTTTATTTTATTTTACTAATTATTTTTTATTAATATCATTATTATTTAATTAACTTAACTGTTATTTTCATAATAAATTCAGACCATTTAAAAAATGTAAACATTTTATTTGTTACTATTATTATTAATTTCACCCTTTTATTTTGTAAATAAATGTAAATTAATTAATTTAGTCTTTTTTATTAGGTTAAATTTAACTATTTTTTATAATAAATAAAATTAACATAGAATTAGGTTTTGATAATTTTAATTTCTTTTTTTTTTTTTCATTAAGTAATTAAAAAACATAAAAAATACTTTTTTATCTTTTAATCAATTAATTAATTAGTAAATTAGGTTTAATATTTAATTAATTACAAAAAGGACAAATTTCTTTCTTTTCTCAAAAAAGGGTCAAAACCCTAAGGACGTCCTGATTCAATTCTTTCGCGCGCATATTTATTTTTAATTCATTATTTTGATCATATTTATGTATCTGCTCCGAGAATGTAATAGATAATTAGGACTTTTATCGCTTTCTTTACTTTCCGCAATTTATTTTCAAGGGTTATATTTTTGGCGATGTAAATACCCGACGCCTTGTAATAGCGTAGATTCACTTTCCGCAATTTATTTTCCGCACAATTATTAAACTGTTAACTATGCATGACAAGACTTGCCTGAAAAATAAAATCAATCCGTAGCTCATAATGATGCATGTTCAAAGATAATTTAAATGAAACCTGACACACATGCACATGCCACTCCTAGGGTACGCCTCATTTGGTTGCCTCGACGTGGTCATCAAGTATAGGGTGTTTTAGAGGTCGCCCTCCTGTCTAAAGATCCAGTTGCCTCGAAACGGTTGCCTCGGATAAAAAGGATCTAGGACACTGGGGTTACCGCTAAGGCGTCCTACTATTGCTTTGGTGACCACATTGTCCCTATAATCGAATTGACTCGAACAACTCCAACGACGGTGCTACCTACTTCTCAATAGTGGGATAGCACTGTCTAAAGGACTCTTACACAGCTTAATTCCTTAGAGTAGGTAGATTTCTCCTGGGTACTTGCTCTTTCAAAAAACAAAAACAACTTTTCGCACCTACACTTTCAAAAAATTTTCAAATAAATACTTCATACACTCTTGAGGACTGATACAAGAGTTACCTAGAAGTTTTCAAAATGAAACTTTTTCAAAACCCACATACACAAGAAAAGCAAAACCTTTTGAAAACATAGTGAGCAAGTACCTAAGAGCCCGTGGATAACCACGGATAGAAAGGGTGCTAACACCTTCCCTTTCTATAATCTACCTCCCGAACCGAGAAACATCTCGAAAAGGAATTTTGCTGTGCTTTTGTCCTTTCCTTGTTGGAGAACATAAAAGACGGTGGCGACTCTTGCTTACCGCGACATTTCGCGAACCAGCATTCCAAAACAGTCAGTTCTATTTCCACCGATCACAGAACGGGCGACTCTGCTGGGGAATTATTATAAGTGAGGTGTACCTTAGGATTAGACCACTCTTGTTTTCAATTGTATGCTTTGTTTGCTTTAAAATTGTGGGCTTGCATAGGAGTTTCATAGATCCTAACCCAGATCTGGGGAATACCCTTTAGGTAGCATAATCTGTGAGGGACCTGTCCGGCGTAGACCGACACGGGTGAAGCAGTAGCTACGTTGGTGTGACACCTTGGTCTGTACTGATATCCCTTGTGTTGGAACAAGGAGAATATGGGTCTTCTGAGGAGTCATTAAGAACCAACCGACCTTAGAACCCTAAATTGACCCAACTTGGCCATAGAACAGTAGCAGTATGCTACACTCATTGAGGCTAAACTCTCGCGATGGTTCCGGCCGCAAGAAAAGATTGCGAAGCTGGAGTTATGACCGATTGAGGGTAGTCAGTGATATTGAGATCCTCTAGAACCCGGTTACTATTTTCTAGGACAGGTCTTAACCAACGAAACTGAAAGAGGGTAGTACCTAAACTTCATGCTGGCCTAAGCTCTAAGGGTTGTCTTGTGTGACTTGTGTGCCTTACCATGTTTGCCTTTGTGAATATTTGTGGTGTGCTTTACCATAACATCATACCATCATAACATTGCATGCATCCTACATAAGGACTGACCCATTTCAAAGACAAGAGGGTTTCATCTTTGCTCTGTTTTGTAGGACATTATGATGCCCATACGAAGGAACACTATCCGGCTCAACTTTGTTCACCCACCTGATTTGCTTAAAGAATTGGTTGATAGAATTCCAAACACTACTTCCTTCATCCAGAGTCATGGTTCTCTTCTCGGTTTAGTCACTTCAAAGTGGGACCAACAACTGATGAGTGTCTTGACCCAGTTTTATGATCCCCTGTATCATTGCTTCACCTTTCAAGACTTCCAGCTGGTCCCTACCCTGGAAGAAATTTCTGATTTGCTTGGTATCCCTGTTTTGGAACAGACTCCATTCACTGGTTGGGAAAAGACTCTTAGGCTTGAGGAGATTGCTGCAGCCCTTCCCTTGACCACCAAAGAGGTAATGGATAACTGGGTGACTAGAAGCGGAGTTAAGGGCTTTTTGGCTAAGTTTCTGATTGGCAAAGCTAATAGTTTCTGGAATGACTTAGACTTCAGGGCATACGAAGACATCCTGGATCTCTTAATCTATAGTCTGGTATTGTTTCCAAACCCTGATAACTTTGTCAATATCAATGCCATAAGGATCTTCATGTCTCGGAACCCTGTGCCCACTCTCTTGGGTGATATCCTGCAACAACTCTATGCTCGTACTGCCTGAAGACGGGGAACTCTGTGGTGTTGTGCTCCTTTGTTAGTGAGGTGGTTTATTTCGCACCTCCCTAAGTTCGTGCTGAAGAACAAAGAAGGAAGAGGCTGGGCTCATAGGTTAATGTCTCTCACTGATAATGACATCATTTGGACTCTCAGAGGTTTGGATGAGGTAGCCGTTATTGATCGTTGCGGAGAATATCCTAATGTTCCATTGATCGGTACCCAGGGAAGAGTCTCTTATAATCCATTTTTAGCTCTCCGTCAGTTTGGAAGAGCCAGAAGAGCAGGACCTCATGAGATGTTGGTACCTCACATCAGTTTTGAGTTTCAGGTAGATAGTGACGAGCTGCGTCGTAGATTCATCCGGGCTTGGGATAGAATTCACAAAGCTGACCCACATGAGTTGGGACCAAAGACTTCTCTGCCTATGGAATCCTATTACAGATGGGTCCGCATCCGTGCTCAGAAGTTAGGTATGCCATATGAAGCTGTCAGGCCTATCATTCTTTAATTTCCTGATAGAGACGGGGTTCCTCCAACTGTACTCCCTCCTCAGATACCCACTGATGTTGATACACTAAAGAGGTCTTGGGCGCAACTACAGGAAGAACGGGATTCTTATCGGGAAAGTTTCAATGAACAAGAACAGAAAATCCAGAAGCTGACCAAGCAATTGGAGAATGAGCGGATCCTGAATGACTATATCTGTACTGAGAAGAAAAGGCCATGAGAGCACTGATGGGCTTTGGATGTTTCTTTTACTGCTTTTATTTACTTTTCAGTTTTCATTCTTGTAACGCCTAAGGGCAATTTGTTGAACAATTTAAATTCCAAAGTTGAATCTAATAAAGTGTGTTTCTTTTTTGTCTACAAAGTTGAATCCCGATTGTCTTTGAAAACATAAAGCATACGCATGTCATTGCATCATATGCATAACAGGTACCCTTTTTCTACAGGTTGCTTAATCTTCTTCGCTGTTTATTTCAGCAATCATCATTTCTTCTGAGCCTACTACTGAATAAGCTATCAAGGCCCAGAACGCCCGGTTCCAAGAGTTGGTCATGAGCTTAGCCCAGGGTCAACAGGAGTTGAAGACTCTGATTCTGAAGAAGAAGAAGAAGAGGACTGTCTCGTTCAACATTGGATGGAGGTTTGGGAATACACTGCAAAATGAGGCTGATCTGGCTACTTCCTCTGTAGGGAAAGATAGTCCCCAAGGGGGAAGGGTTCCTAGTCCTGTGGTCTCCGACAACGAGACGGATTTCAATGATGAACAGTACCCTCCTGCTGAGGACAGGTACAAATAGCTGGAAGACCGTCTGAGTGCTATGGAGATTCAACATGTGCCTGGGTTGGACTTTGGAGACCTAGGCTTATCTTCTGGGGTGGTGATCCCCCACAAGTTCAAGGCGCCTTCTTTTGCAAAGTACGACGGAGCTTCCTGTCCTAAGCTGCATCTCAGATCATATGTAAGGAAGATCCAACCTTATACTGCAGACAAGAATTTATGGATCCATTTCTTCCAGGATAGTCTTTCAGGGACTCAACTCGAATGGTTCTATCAGCTGGATGGAGCCAGTATTCGTAACTGGGAGGACTTGGCTACTGCATTTTATAAGCAGTATTAGTATAATTCCGACCTCGCTCCTATGCGTACCCAACTCCAGGGTATGTCGCTAGGGACGGGTGAAGGATTCAAGGAGTATGCGCAAAAGTGGAGAGACCTGGCTGGAAGGGTGCAGCCACCTTTGACTGACCGTGAGCTCGTTGACATGTTCTTGGGGACCCTGTCTGGTCCATTCTTTAACCATCTGATTGGGAATTCTTCTGCTGGGTTTATCGATCTGATCTTGACTGGTGAGAGGATAGAAGTTGGTATCAAGTCTGGGAAGATACAAAAAGGTGCCTCCTCGAGTATTGAAAAGAAGCCCTTCAAAATAGAATCTAGTGTTGTTTATGGTTCAAGGAGACAGAATAAACCGGAACGCCGCCAAGCTGTCAACGCGGTGGTAAGTTCAAAGCCTGATGCTACTCCTCAGCAATATAACCAACCAAGGGGCGAGAGATCCAAAAGGCAGTACACTCGGCTCACTATGAACCTGTCTCAGATATTGCCGGAACTACTGTCAACCAATCTGGTAACTGTCAAAGAAGCTCCGAAGGTAGTAAACACAACATCTCCAAAGTACAATCCTAACGCCCGCTGCGCTTATCACTCTGACAGCCCGGGGCATACTACGGATGATTGTTGGGCTCTGAGGAATAAGGTTCAGGACCTTATTGATGCTAAAGAAATACAGTTCAAGGCGCCCGAAAGGCCCAATGTTGTGACTGCTCCTATGCCCCAGCATGGAGTGAATGTTATGGAAGAAGACCTGTATGTAGCCTCGGTGGATGATATTGTTACTCTGTTGTTGACTGTCAAGAGGAACCTGTTGCAAGCCGGTTTATTTTCGGGATGTAGTAAAGGTTGCCATCTATGTGCTGTTTCACCTGCTGGTTGTCCTTTGTTGAAGTCAGGCGTCCAAAACCCGATGGATAACAAAGAGATCTTGTTCGAGAAGATTGCTGTTCCTGTTATCCCTGTTGAAGAAGTGTCCATTGTTACTATTTTCAACAACTCTCCTAAGGCTCCCTCAAAGAAGCCTGTCAAAATCATGTCTACTCAGAAAATTGCTCCTATCATCATCACTGTTCTGGGGCCCCTCCCCTATACATCTGACAAGGATGTCCCTTGGCACTATGGGGCAGATGTTTATGTTCTTGGAGTAAAGCAAGAGTTCGATACTAGTACCGGCGTCAGTAACATCACCGGGCCTGCCAAAGTCACCCGCAGCGGTAGGCTTTTCTCACCTGATATTGCACCTCCAGCTATCCAGAGACCTCTTGTCATCACACCTGCAAGTGTGCCTACTGCCCTTCCTGACCAAGTTCCTATTTCTACCCGTGCTGCCGAGTCATCTGACGCTCGGGGCAAAGGGATTGCTACTGATGTGCCTTCCCAGACGGAGGTACCAAAGACAACCAATGTTGAAGCTTCCAAGCAATAGATGGAAGAGATTCTTATGATTATCAAGAAGAGTGATTTCAACGTAGTTGAGCAGCTGGGGCACACCCCATTCAAGATTTCTATGCTATCACTGTTATTGTGTTCAGAGGCCCATGCCAAGGCCCTGATTATCTTCCTGAAGACGGCCCACGTGCCACAAGAGACGTCTGCTGATCAGTTTACTGAGTGTGTATCCAACTTAACTGCTGATAATGGTTTGGGTTTCTCTGACGCCGACCTGACTGCTAAGGGGAAGAACCATAACGATGCCCTTCATGTCTCCATTGAATGCAGGGGCACTACTCTTGCCCATGTATTGGTTGACACTGGTTCCTCGTTGAACTTATTGCCCAAGAAGGCTCTAGACAGGCTGGATTGTGAGGGTTTGGAGCTCAAGCCAAGTAACATTGTTGTCCGGGCCTTTGACGGGTCTAAAAGGATGGTGCATGGTGAGGTTGACATTCTAATCAGGGTTGGTTCGCAGGTCTTTGACTCTATATTCTATGTGATGGACATCCAACCGTCCTACTCTTGTTTGCTGGGTCGTCCTTGGATCCATAAAGCTGGAGCTGTGACCTCCACATTGCATCAGAAGTTGAAGTACCCAGTCAGGGGGAAGATTGTGACAGTTCAGGGGGAGGAAGAGTACATGGTCAGCCACCTTAACTCGTTCCGGTATATAGAGATGGATGGGGAGTTCATTGATACCCCCTTTCAACACTTTGAAGAGGTTCCTCCAACACTGGCATCAGTAGAGACTTTGACTGAAGAAGATTCTCCGTCGAAGATGGCTTCCTTAAAGGATGCCCGGGCTGTTATTGAGAAGGGTGAGTGTGCAAACTGGGGCCGACTTCCTGATTTCACTCCAAAGACTGACAAGTTTGGTTTGGTTTTCACTACAGAAGCTCATAGGGTTGTTCGTAAGGCAAGGATTGGAAGACCTCATGTGTTCATCACCAACCCAGGAGTAAATGCTATTGAGGACGACGTGGAGGAATCTGAATTCGACAACTGGATCTACCCAACAACCAACGGTGGACAAAGCAACTGGACTGCGAAAGACTTCGTACCTATTACTTTTGTCACTCAGTAATGAACTCCTTTGTTTTGAACTTGTAACAAACAATAATCTGAAACTTTATGGCCCAGTGTCTTACCCGGGGCACCGTGGCTTCATTTGTGAGGGCTTTTGTGTGTCATTTTCATATAACATTAATAAAAGCATTGGACGTTTTTTGCATTTCAAATCTTGCGCTCCTTGTCTTTCTTTATTATATATTGCAAAACAGCTATATTTAC
Source organism: Vicia faba (assembly GCA_948472305.1). Taxonomy (NCBI): domain Eukaryota; kingdom Viridiplantae; phylum Streptophyta; class Magnoliopsida; order Fabales; family Fabaceae; genus Vicia; species Vicia faba. The sequence goes on along the minus strand of CATIWC010003150.1, from coordinate 69,459 downwards.
ACACACTCACCTATACAGGTTCCAATCCACTCTGGATCTCACTGGTAACGACTCTGCTACTGCCAGTTATGACTTCGAAAATCCGATCAACTTAGCCGAAGACGAAGGTGAAGATGATTGCGAAGTGCCTGGTGAGCTCGCAAGACTGCTACTCCAGGAAGAGAGGGTCATTCAACCGCATGAAGATCCAGTGGAAACGGTAAATCTAGGTACTGAGACAGACAGAAAGGAAGTCAAGATTGGTGCCAATCTGGAGTCTAGTGTGAAACAACGGTTGATTCAGATGTTGCATGACTACATGGAAATCTTTGCCTGGTCTTACGAAGATATGCCTGGGTTGGATACCGACATTATGGTTCATCATTTGCCTACCAAGGAAGAATGCCCTCCGGTAAAACAGAAGGTCCGCCGTATGCGGCTAGAGATGTCCGAGAAAATCAAAGTTGAGGTTATGAAACAATTTGACGCCGGTTTTCTAGCAGTAACTTCTTACCCTCAGTGGGTTGCCAATGTGGTTCCAGTGCCGAAGAAAGATGGTAAGGTCTGAATGTGTGTTGACTACAGGGATTTGAACAGGGCGAGCCCTAAGGATGACTTCCCTTTGCCTCACATCGACGTTCTGGTTGACAACACTGCTCATCATAAGGTATTCTCCTTCATGGACGGTTTCTCCGGTTATAATCAAATTAAGATGGCTCCTGAAGACATGGAGAAGACAACTTTTGTTACTCATTGGGGCACCTTCTGTTACAAGGTCATGCCTTTTGGGTTGAAGAATGCTGGGGCTACCTACCAACGTGCCATGGTTGCTTTGTTTCATGACATGATCCATCATGAGATCGAAGTATATGTCGATGATATGATTGCAAGGTCCCAAACTGAGGAGGAACACCTTGACCATCTACAGAAGCTGTTTGACCGTCTGAAGTTGTACAAGCTGAGGTTGAACCCGAACAAGTGCACCTTCGGGGTAAGATCTGGAAAATTGCTAGGCTTCGTCGTGAGCGACAAAGGTATTCAAGTGGACCCTGCCAAGGTGAAAGCCATACAAGATATGCCAGTTCCCAAGACAGAGAAAGAAATTAGAGGCTTTCTAGGACGGCTGAACTACATTGCCCAATTCATCTCACATCTAACTGCTACCTGTGAACCAATCTTCAAGCTGCTGAAGAAAGATCAAGTAGTACGTTGGAACAATGAATGCCAGGCCGCTTTCGAAAGAATCAAAGAGTATCTCCAAGAGCCACCCATTCTTATGCCACCGGTTGAAGGGAGACCTCTAATCTTATACTTGACAGTACTTGACAGCTCAATGGGGTGTGTGTTGGGGCAGCATGACGAGTCTGGCCGAAAAGAGCACGCCATTTATTACCTTAGCAAAAATTTTACCGACTGTGAGACCCGATACTCACTGCTCGAGAAAACTTGCTGCGCTTTGGTATGGGCTGCTCGCCGGCTGAGACAGTATATGTTGACTCACACTACTCTGTTGATTTCTAAAATGGATCCAATCAAGTACATATTCGAAAAGCCTGCCTTGTCCGGAAGAATAGCAAGATGGCAGATGATCTTGACCGAATACGACATCCAGTACACGACTCAGAAAGCAATCAAGGGAAGTGTGCTGGCAGACCATTTGGCACATCAGGAAGTGGATGACTACCAATCTATGATCTTTGAATTTCCGGACGAGAACATCATGGTAGTGACTGATTGTGAAGTACCTGGACCGGATGAAGGACCTGAGGAAGGATCCCGATGGTCTATGCACTTTGACGGAGCCTCAAACGCTTTGGGTAACGGTATCGGCGCTGTAATCATCTCCCCTAAAGGCACTCATACTCCACTTACCGCCCGGCTATGTTTCAACTGCACCAACAACATGGCGGAGTATGAAGCATGCATCATGGGTCTTCAAGCTGCAATTGACTTAAGGATCAAGTTTCTTAGTGTCTTCGGAGATTCCGCTCTCGTGATCAGTCAGATCAAAGGCGAGTGGGATACGAAAGACCCAAACCTTATTCCTTACAAGGAGTATGTATTGACGTTGATTCCCCATTTCGAGGAGATAACTTTTGAACATTTCCCAAGAGAGGAGAATCAGTTGGCGGACGCGTTAGCTACGATGTCTTCTATGTTCAAAGTCAAATGGGACAACGAGGCTGCCCGGATCATTATCTGGAAATTGGATGAACCTGCACATTGCTGTGATCTTGAGGCTGAAGAGGTAACAGAAAAACCTTGGTATCACGAAGTAAAGAGGTACCTCGAAGCTCAAGAATACCCCGGGGGCGCATCCATTAATGATAAAAAGTTCCTGAGAAGATTCGCAGCGAAGTTCTTCCTCAGCAATGACATTCTCTACAAGCGAAACCATGATTCGACCTTACTGCATTATGTGGATAAGACTGAAGCGGAAAGAATCATGGCAGAGCTGCATGAAGGTACCTTCGGAACTCATTCCAGTGGACATACCATGGCAAAGAAAATCCTTCGGGTAGGATATTTCTGGTCCACAATGGAAGCCGACCGTTACCAACATTCTCGGACATGTCACAAATGCCAAATCTATGCTGATAAGGTGCACATTCCTCCAGTTCCTCTGAACGTCTTGACAGCACCTTGGCCTTTTGCAATGTGGGGCATTGATATGATCGGCGAGATCAGACCTACGGCATCCAACGGGCATCGTTTCATCCTGGTAGCGATTGATTACTTTACAAAATGGGTTGAAGCAACTTCCTATGCTACCGTAACCAAGAATGTCGTGGCACGGTTCATTCGGCATAACCTGATCTGTCGATACGACGTACCTGAGAGGATCATTATGGACAATGGTACCAATCTTAACAACAAGATGATCACTGAGCTCTGCGAGCAATTCAAGATACAGCACCACAACTCTTCTCCTTACTGGCCGAAGATGAATGGGGCTGTAGAAGCAACTAACAAGAATATTAAGAAGATTGTGCAGAAGATGACAGTGACCTACAAAGATTGGCATGAAATGTTACCGTTTGCTCTTCATGGGTACCGTACCTCAGCACGGACATCAACAGGGGCAACACCCTTTTCCTTGGTCTATGGCATGGAGGCAGTCTTGCCTATTGAAGTCCAGATACCCTCTCTCCGGATAATGAAGGATGCAGGTTTGAACGAAGATGACTGGATCCAGACTCGACTTGATCAATTAAACCTTATTGACGAAAAGAGGCTCACTGCTATTTGTCATGGTCAGACGTATCAAAAACGGATGATCAAGGCTTTTAACAAGAAAGTAAGACGACAAGAGTATCAAGTTGGGGACCTGGTAATCAAGCGCATCATTCTTCCTCAAGGTGATCCCAGGGGCAAATGGACCCCCACGTACGAAGGGCCATTTATGGTTAAGAATATCTTCTCAGGAGGAGCGATGATTCTAACCACCATGGATGGTGACGACCTTCCTCACCCTGCCAATGCAGACATAGTAAAAAGATACTACGCATGATTAAAAGACCCTCTAGGTTGACACACCTAGGCAAAAATAAGGGCTTCCCGGCGAACCAAAAGGGTTCGGGAAAAAATAAGGGATGAAATGAAAAAATATGTACACCCGGCAAGTCGAAAACCTGAAAAGGTGGCTTGGGCAAAAATGGGTATCCCGGTGGACTGAAAACCCGAAAGGGCAGTCCAGGAAAAATTTAGGGATTAAAGCGTAATACTATGTCTCATTAGATCACCTTGCATCCATAATTCGGCATCAACTATCAGGTTCAGACGGCATCGATCAATCAACTTCATCTCTAACTAAGCAGCAAAGTGATGAGACGCTTGAAGACATAAAGGCGATAGCAGAGTTGGAACCCAGTGGGATTTTTCACATAACTGTTTTGTTTTCTTTTCACAAAATTGTATAAACTCTATTTTGTTCGGCGGCGTTCTCTTACTAGGACGTCAGCCTCTTGTACACAACGCCTATTTACAGGCAAATTTCAAAAATCAATACAAGTCCACTTTTCCAGACAAATTGCCAACTATTTTTCCTTTATCTGTTTTGTTTTGCGAAGAACGTCCAATGTTCATTTTTGATATATGCATTTGACATTAATTGCTAAATCGTAAATATTTGCATACGAAACAAAGGACTAATTACAGGTGACATTAGAAACAGGGGCAATAATGAATTGTCTAAGCGATTTAGTTGCTCTGTCCACCAAGGTAATAAGGTAGGTTCGGCTGAAGAATGTGACTAGGATACCTTCACTCCCCGCAGAGTAAGACAAAAATCAACAGTACTCTCCCCTAGCAGAGTTGGTCTCTCCTCAGCTCTGAAAAGGCACAGTATCCCTAGCAAATCAGCAACACTCTCCCCGAGCAGAGTTAGTCTATTGTCAGCCCTAAGGAAGTTGGGTATCCCCAGAAAATCTCAATATTCTCCAGCAGAGTATACAAATATTCCTCAGCAAGCATCCCTGGCAGTCTTAATATAAGATTGTTCCCCGGCGGAACACAGACACCCCAGTGGAGCCATTCCCCAGTACAGTCTAAAAGGTTTCCCCAGGAGAATTGAACCATCTCCCCAGTAGATTTTGGAAGCTTATCCCTAGTAGAGTCTGGAAGCTGGTCCCCTGCAGAGTACAAATATCTCTCCCCGACCATGTTCAGAGGTTATCCCCCACCAGAGCCTATAATTGGGTTATCCTCAGCTAATTACAACGGAAAGATCGTCCTCAGCGAAGTTCTTCTTATCCCCAACGGAGTTTATCAAATTCTCCAACAGAGCTTATCAACGGAATCCCCAGCGGAGTTATCATCAAAATCTCAGCAAAGTATCTCTTCCCACAGAGTAATTCCCCGCAGAGTAATCTCTTCACCAAGTTTATTCCCCAACAGAGCCATCTTCTCCTACCGGTTTATCCTTGCGATCATCATCCCCAGCGGAAACGAAGAACTCTACTCTTCAAACATCAGCCCAGGATTCAACGAACTTCCCGGCATTCATCAAGGATTTATTTTCCTAGACGAAAATACCTTCATAAACATCACATTGTCATACATCACGATACATGCATATACGCATCATATCATACAATCTCATTTATTTTGAGAACATCATGACATCATGCATCTCATACATCATGATATTGCATACAACTAATGTTTTGCCTTTTCAGGAAAAAGTCAAATCAAAAGATATTACCATCAACTTTTGAAGTTCCAGATTCGATACCTGTATCTAGACAGGGCGTATCTGTGAGCGATTGATTGTGGATCTACACCTGTATCTAGCCAGGAAAGTATCTGCATGAAGAGTTTGAAGATCAACACCTGAATCTAGCCAGGAAATTATCTTTCATTCTCAGGTCAGAGGTCTACGCCTGTATCCATCCAGGAAATCTATCTCTACCAACCTTTTGAAGTTCCATATTCGATACCTGTATCTAGCCAGGGCATATCTGTGAGCGATTGATTGTAGATTCGATACCTATATCTAGCCAGGGCATATCTGCATGAAGAGTTTGAAGACAACCCCTGTAACAGGCCAGGAAATTATCTTTCATTCTCAGGTCAGAGGTCTACACCTGTATCCAGCCAGGAAAGCTATCTCTACCAACCTTTTGAAGTCCCTGATTCGATACCTGTATCTAGCTAGGGCATATCTATGAGCGATTGATTGTAGATTCGATACCTGTATCTAGCCAGGGCATATCTGCATGAAGAATTTGAAGATCAACCCCTGTAACAGGCCAGGAAATTATCTTTCATTCTCATATTAGAGGTCTACGCCTGTATCCAGCCAGGAAAGTTGTCTCGGTCAACCTTTTGAAGTTCCAGATTCGATACCTGTATCTAGCCAGGGCATATCTGTGAGCGACTGATTGTAGATCTATACCTGTATCTAGCCAGGAAAGTATCTGCATGAAGGGATCTACACCTGTATCCAGCCAGGAAAGCTATCTCTACCAACCTTTTGAAGTTCCAGATTCGATACCTGTATCTAGCCAGGGCATATCTGTGAGCGATTGATTGTAGATTTGATACCTGTATCTAGCCAGGGCATATCTGCATGAAGATATTGAAGATCAACCCCTGTAACAGGCCAGTAAATTATCTTTCTTTCTCAAGTATGCAAGTTCTCGCTAAGGAATCTCTTACACGATCAACACACAATTCCAAATGGCATCTATAAGCCCATTCCCGACAAGATTCTGTCACATCTCCAAATGGCATCTATAAGCCCATCCTCCTATCCACCATCTTTCCAAATGGCATCTGTAAGCCCATTCCCGACATCACATTGCTGATATTCTACTATGCGAGTGCAAATTTCTAGGCACTTTAGTGTTCAATCATCTTCCACCTTCGGATCACGAAAGGCACGTAAGCCAATCTACATCCTCAGGTTTAAGAAGATTGAACAGGGGAAACTGTTGTACCCCAAAATTTTCCCTCCCATATTCTTCAAGATTTATCAAGAATCATCTTCAAATGGTTCAAGACTACTCAAGGGTTGCACAGTCCAAATGCCTCCTAAGCCAGTCAAAATTAGGGTTTTGTTTCTTTCAAGGAATTTGAGGTTTTCAATGGCTCAATCAAGTCCCATAAGCCTATATACATTGTCAAGCATCTACATGCCAAGTTTCAAGACTCACAGTGTCAAATTGCACAGTCAAAAGCCCTTTTTGGTTCACAGTCAACTACAGGGGCAAAATGGTCATTTTACAGTCAAAAGTCAAAATTTTTGGTCAACATCTTATTTTGAGCTCACAATCATCATTTGATCAAATCTTGATCATGATTCCTCAAGCATGGCTCAAAAATCATCAAGGATGCAAAAGTTACTATTTTTGGACAGTAGAAAAGTCAACTGTATCTTGACCAAGGCATAACTTTTTCATGGTTCATCAGAAAAATCCCATCCAATGCTCATTTTGAAGGGGATTACATTTCCTACAACTCATCTTCACATTCCAAGTCCAAGAAATGCTCTCACAAAAAGTTATCAATTTCTACATTATAGGTCAATTTCAAAAGTCAACAAAAATGCACTTTAAGTCAAAGATCATAACTTCAGATTGGTAAAACCAAATGAAATGGGACAAAAGGAATTGGTTAGAGGACTTCAAGTCCTTTCCAAAATGTCCAAGAACATGTTCATATGATCAAAATTGAGCAAGATATGCATTGGATAAGTTGGGAATGGTTTGTGAATTTGCAAAAGTCAACTTTGCTCAAAACACTTTGTTTTTGCTAATGGGCCTCAAATTACTTCTTGAAACTTTGTCCAAGGCTTATGCACGACCCATTGAGTTTATTTGAATTTATTTTCTTATTTTTTATTAATTAATTGGATTTTTAATTCATTTTAATTCATTTAATTAATTTAAAATGTAGGAAATTCAAAGATATGATTTTTCAATCTTTTGGTGAAGCAAAGATGACCAATATATGCTGGAGATCTCGTGTGCACATCAAGGAGAGAAGAATCTCCATGTTTGGCAAGTTTTCTCAATCAAAAAGATGCAAAAAGATATGATTGAAAATCAAATATTGAAACCATCATTCCATGGATTTCTTGGCCAAGATTTAACCTAAATTCAATCCTCTATATATACACAACTCAACCCTAATGCCATGAACGTGAGAATTGCTGCAGAAAGCCATAGCCAATATTGAAAAAAATAAAAAAAATTTGAAAACTGTTTTGCAGGTTCCGACGTGATTCAAAGCATTATAGTGATTCAAATACATTGTTGGGAGTGTGAGGGACGATTTGCAATCAAAACAAAGCTTCATAGCTCAAGAAATCACCATTCACAGACCCACGGTTTGCTTAACTTTTTCAGAATCGAAACTCATGATTCATAAGCATTTGATGTGATTTATAGTTTGTTTTGTATTGCTTGCATCCATACAAAGCTAATGATATTAATTAATTGGATTATAATGCACAGAATCGTGAATTGCCATTAACGAGTTTTAGGGTTCTTGAGTTCTTGAATTAGGGCTTTATTACTCAGGCAAAATTGGGACCTCTAAGACCCATGGTTGAGACCGTCAGGACGAGACGAATGCATTGAGACCATCGCGCCATATTTATATTTAGCGTACGCGTAATCTCTATTATTCGTGGATGCAGGTTGTGGGGGGTTAAAAACACCCGCTATCTATTTGTTCTTTTTACAGGGAAACGAAGAAGATGACTGCGTGTTGGTTCATGATTGGACAATTCAAATGGCGCGCGTATTTTTGCTGGGTCCAGCATAATTATTATTCTTGATATATTATATTCATTGCTTATCTTATTAACAAACGCAGGCAAGTGGCTGAGTGGCTAGTGAGGTGGACGTTAACCATTGGGACTTGGGTTCGATTCCCAGGTCCACCCCATATTTGTTTCTATTTTTCATAACATAATCATGTGCAGGCATTCAAAAGTATTCCACCATATCCCTCAAACAATCAGGCGCCAGGTGGCCTCCAATGCAAATCCCATGGCTCATTTGAAAGACTACCATGATCCTCAGTCAACAAACGCCTAGCCAATTCCCAAAGTCAAACAGGCTGGAGATCACAATGGGCTTCCAATTTCCAAACATAACTCCATTATTGGGTCAACACCCCCCCTGGTTAATTGCTTTTCTTTTTATTTTATTTTACTAATTATTTTTTATTAATATTATTATTATTTAATTAACTTAACTATTATTTTCATAATAAATTCAGACCATTTAAAAAATGTAAACATTTTATTTGTTACTATTATTATTAATTTCACCCTTTTATTTTGTAAATAAATGTAAATTAATTAATTTAGTCTTTTTTATTAGGTTAAATTTAACTTTTTTTATAATAAATAAAATTAACATAGAATTAGGTTTTGATAATTTTAATTTCTTTTTATTTTTTATTTTCATTAAGACATTAAAAAACATAAAAAATACTTTTTTCTCTTTTAATCAATTAATTAATTAGTAAATTAGGTTTAATATTTAATTAATTACAAAAAGGACAAATTTCTTTCTTTTCTCAAAAAAGGGTCAAAACCCTAAGGACGTCCCGATTCAATTCTTTCGCGCGCATATTTATTTTTAATTCATTATTTTGATCATATTTATGTATCTGCTCCGAGAATGTAATAGATAATTAGGACTTTTATCGCTTTCTTTACTTTCCGCAATTTATTTTCAAGGGTTATGTTTTTGGCGATGTAAATACCCGACGCCTTGTAATAGCGTAGATTCACTTTCCGCAATTTATTTTCCGCACAATTATTAAACTGTTAACTATGCATGACAAGACTTGCCTGAAAAATAAAATCAATCCGTAGCTCATAATGATGCATGTTCAAAGATAATTCAAATGAAACCTGACACACATGCACATGCCACTCCTAGGGTACGCCTCACTTGGTTGCCTCGACGTGGTCATCAAGTATAGGGTGTTTTAGAGGTCTCCCTCCTGTCTAAAGATCCAGTTGCCTCGAAATGGTTGCCTCGGATAAAAAGGATCTAGGACACTAGGGTTATCGCTAAGGCGTCCTACTATTGCTTTGGTGACCACATTGTCCCTATAATCAAATTGACCCGAACAACTCCAACGACGGTGCTACCTACTTCTCAATAGTGAGATAGCACTGTCTAAAGGACTCTTACACAGCTTAATTCCTTAGAGTAGGTAGATTTCTCCTGGGTACTTGCTCTTTCAAAAAACAAAAACAACTTTTCGCACCTACACTTTCAAAAAGTTTTCAAATAAATAATTCATACACTCTTGAGGACTGATACAAGAGTTACCTAGAAGTTTTCAAAACAAAACTTTTTCAAAACCCACATACACAAGAAAAGCAAAAACTTTTGAAAACATAGTGAGCAAGTACCTAAGAGACCGTGGATAACCACGGATAGAAAGGGTGCTAACACCTTCCCTTTCTATAATCTACCTCCCGAACCGAGAAACATCTCGAAAAGGAATTTTGCTGTGCTTTTGTCCTTTCCTTATTGGAGAACATAAAAGACGATGGCGACTCTTGCTTACCGCGACATTTCGCGAACCAGCATTCCAAAACAGGAAGTTCTATTTCCACCGATCACACTATTTAACAAAACTTTGGACGTTTTCAAATAAAACATAAGTGTAAAAAAAAGAAAGAAAGGAAAGCAAATTTATGCACTTTGAAGTATCTTTGTATTAACTTTTGTAAGTATCTTTGTACAAAGGAGATAGACATCCTAGTAAGAGAATGTTGTCGTAAAAATTGAAAAATTTTATACAAAATAAAGATGGCTATGTGTAACAATTCCATGGGATTCCCATTCTGCTATAGCCTTCACAACTTTGAGTATCTTGTACATTCGCTGCTTCGTCCGCCGATGACTGAATTGATCAGAAGCTTGGAGCTTGTTGGTGAAGAGATTGTTCTTAAAGTGATCCGACGAGACATAGTCATACGCTTTAATTCCCTAACTTTTGCCTGGACCGCCCTTTCGGGTTTTCGATCCATCGGGAAACCCTTTTTTGCCCAAGTTGCCCTTACGGGTTTTCAACTTGCCGAGTGTACAAATTTTTTTGTTTTATCCCTAATTTTTGCCTGAACCGCCCTTTCGGGTTTTTGGTTCACCGGGATGCCCATTTTTGCGCAAGTCGCCCTTTCGGGTTTTCAACTTGTCGGGTCGTTTTATGCGTAGTATCTTTTGACTATGTCGGCGTTCGCAGGGTGCGGCAGGTCATCACCGTCCATGGTGGTCAGGATCATTGCCCCGCCAGAAAAGATGCTCTTGATCACAAATGGTCCTTCGTAAGTAGGAGTCCACTTGCCCCTGGGATCACTTTGCAGCAAGATGATCTGCTTGATTACAAGATCTCCGACTCGATATACCTGACGTCTGACTTTCTTGTTGAAGGCCTTGATCATCAGTTTTTAATATGTCTGACCATGATAAAAAGCAGTAAGTCGCTTCTCGTCGATCAAGTTAAGTTGATCAAGCCGGGTCTGAATCCAATCGTCTTTATTTAAACCAGCATCTTTCATAATCCTTAAGGAAGGAATCTGAACCTCCATAGGTAAAACAACTTCCATGCCATATACCAACGAAAAGGGAGTTGCCCCTGTTAAAGTACGTGCCGTGGTACGATATCCATGCAGAGCAAACGGTAACATCTCATGCCAGTCCTTGTAGGTGACTGTCATCTTTTAAATGATCTTCTTGATATTTTTGTTTGCAGCTTCAACAGCACCGTTCATCTTCGGCCGATAGGGAGATGAATTGTGATGATAAATTTTGAACTGTTCGCACAGAGCGGTGATCATAGTGTTGTTCAAATTTCTACCGTTGTCTGTGATGATCCTGTCGGGGATACCATACCGGCATATGAGGTTCTGCTTGATGAAGCGGGCAACCACATTCTTTGTAACAGAGGCATAGGAAGCTGCTTTGAACCACTTGGTGAAGTAGTCAATAGCCACCAGGATGAAGCGATGTCCATTGGATGCCGTAGGCTTGATCTATCCAATCATGTCAATGCCCCACATTGCGAATGGCCAAGGAGCTGTCAGAATGTTGAGAGGAACAGGAGGAATATATACCTTGTCGGTGTAAACTTGGCATTTATGGAAAGTACGGGAATGTTGATGACAATCAGCTTCCATAGTAGACCAGTAGTAGCCTGCCCTTAGAATCTTCTTAGCCATCATATGTCCGCTCAAGTGGGTGCCAAATGTGCCACTATGTATATCAGTCATGATCAACTCTGCTTCAACCTTGTCCACATAACGAAGTAGAACACAATCATGGCTGCGCTTATAAAGGATGCCATTGCTTAGGAAGAACTTGGCAGCAAATCTCCTTAAGAACTTTTTGTCATTAACGGAAGCTCCTTCGGGATATTCTCGAGTCTGGAGATACCCTTTGATTTCATGAAACCAGGGTTGTTCCACTACTTCTTCGGTGTTAATCTCATAACAGTGTGCAGGTTCATCCATTCGCTCGATGGTAATTTGGGGAGCCTCGTTATCCCAGTTGAGTTTAAACATGGAAGACATTGTAGCCAGAGCATCGGCTAACTGATTTTCTTCTCGCGGGAAATGCTCAAAGGTAATCTGCTCGAAATGAGGCAACAATGTCAAGACATGTTCTTTGTATGGGATAAGATTAGGATGTTTAGTGTCCCACTCTCCTTTGACTTGACTGATAACCAAAGCCGAGTCCCTAAATACGACCAAAGATTTGATTCCCAAGTCTATAGCAGGCTTGAGACCAAAGATGCAAGCTTCATATTCAGCCATGTTGTTGGTACAGCTGAAGCAAAGTCGGGCGGTGAAGGGTGTATGGTAACCTTCCATAGAAATGAGTACCGCACCGATACCATTGCCAAGTGCATTTGAAGCACCATCAAAGTACAGGGTCCATCGGGATCCTTGTTCAGGTCCGTCATACAGTCTGTTACCTTCGATGTTGTCCAATGTCATGATGTCCTCGTCAGGGAAGTCAAATCTCATAGATTGGTAATCTTCGACGGCTTGATGAGCTAGATGGTCAGCTAGTACACTCCCCTTTATAGATTTTTGGGTAGTATACTGGATATCATACTCAGTCAGGATCATTTTCCATCTAGCGATTCTTCTAGATAAAGCAGGCTTCTCGAAGATATACTTGATCGGATCCATTTTGGAAATCAGCAGAGTGGTATGAGTCAACATATACTGCCTTAGCCGTCGAGTAGCCCATACCAAAGCGCAACAAGTTTTCTCGAGCAGTGAGTAGCGAGTCTCACAGTCGGTAAACTTTTTGCTAAGGTAATAAATTGCATTCTCTTTTCGGCCAGACTCGTCATGTTGGCCCAGTACACACCCCATTGAGTTATCCAACACAGTCAGATACATGATTAACAGTCTTCCTTCGACGGGCGGCATCAAAATAGGAGGCTCTAGTAAATACTCCTTGATCTTATCAAAAGCAACTTGACAATCATTGTTCCATTCAACTACCTGATCTTTCTTCAACAGCTTGAAGATTGGCTCACAGGTAGATGTTAGGTGAGAGATGAACCTCGCAATATAGTTTAAGCGTCCCAAGAATCCTCTAACCTCCTTTTTAGTGCGGGGGGCAGGCATTTCTTGTATAGCCTTTACTTTAGCTAGATCAACCTCAATGCCTTTGTTGCTGACAATAAATCCCTAAAGTTTACCAAACCTAACTCCAAAAGTGCACTTGCTTGGGTTCAGTCTGAGCTTATACTCCTTCAACCTGGCAAACAGCTTTTGCAAATGATCAAGGTGTTCTTCTTCTGTCTGTGATCGAGCTATCATGTCGTCTACGTAAACTTCGATCTCATGATGTATCATATCATGAAACAAAGCTACCATGGCGCGTTGATAGGTTGCCCCTGCATTCTTCAATCCGAATGACATCACTTTGTAGCAGAAGGTACCCCATTTCATGACAAAAGTAGTTTTCTCCATGTCCTCGAGGGCCATTTTGAGCTGTGTTGTCAACCAAGATGTCGATGTGTGGTAGTGGAAAATCATCTTTAGGGCTAGCCCTGTTTAAGTCCCGATAGTCCACACACATTCTGACTTTGCCGTCCTTCTTAGGCACGGGCACAATGTTAGCAACCCATTATGGATAGGAAGTAACAACCAGAAAGCCAGCGTTGAATTGCTTCATTACCTCAGCTTTGATCTTCTCAAACATGTCGGGCCTCATTAGGCGGACCTTTTGCTTGATCGGTGGACAATCTTCTCTTGTAGGGAGACGATGAACCACGATATCTGTGTCTAACCCTGGCACGTCTTCATAGGACCAGGCAAAGATCTCAACATATTCGTTCAACAATTTCACTAGACGCTCTTTGACACCCGGCTCCAGGTTGGCACCTATTTTTACCTCTTTCTTGTTTTCCTTTATTCCTAAGTTGATGGTTTCTCGCAACTCTTCATGAGGCAGAATAGCCCTCTCTTCTTGTTGCAAAAGTATGGCTAACTCTCCCGACACTTCACAGTCTTCGTCAACTTCGTACTCAGCATGATTGACCAAATCTTCAGAGTTACCGAAGGCTAAAGCAGAATAGTCACCCATGGAATCCGGAGTGGATGGGTACCTGCATTTGTGAGTGTGAGTGTGTGTAAGGGATAGCCATCCTTAAACAAAACAAACTGCAAAAAGAAAGAAAATGAAAACAACAGTTTATAGATGAAAACGTCCAATGATTCATTAAAACATGGCATATGATAATGAAGAAAATCAAGCCCTTACAAATGGACCTATATGCCCGGGGAAAGGCATAAGGTGAAAATAGTGTACGAATTGTTTAGTTATTACAGACCAAAATAAGAAATTGTTCAAAGATAAAATTACTGGTTGATGAACGTGATGGGAATAAAATCCTTTGCTTCCCAGTTGCTTAAACCCCCTTCGACGGTTGGAAAGATCCAATCTTCAAAGTTTTCCACTTCATCCTCATCTTCTACAACATTAATTCCATGGTAAGTGATTTTGACGAGTGGTCCTCCAGCCTTGGAGCGACGCATAGCCTTTTATCCTGCAGCAGTAAACCCTAATCCAAACTTGTCCGTCTTATGGGGAAAATCAGGCAGTTGCCCCCACACTGTGCTCTTTCCTTCTTTGACTACAGCCTCTGCGTCCTTGAGATATTCCATCCTAGATACATGCTTGGGAATGATAGGAACCTCAACCATTGTCTTCGCAACTGCGACCTCAGGAGAAACTTCCTCAAAATGTTGGAAAGGCGTTTCGATGAACTCGCCATCCAACTCCACATAGCGGAAGGAGTTGAGGTGACTTATCATGTACTCTTCCTCGCCATGCACCGTTATAATCTTAACCTTAATAGGATACTTCAGCATTTGGTGTAAAGAGGAGGTAACTGCCCCAGCATAATGGATCCATGGTCTTCCTAACAAACACGAATATGAAGGACAGATGTCCATCACATAAAAGGTGGAGTTGAAAACTTCTGTGCCCACTTTGATAGGAATGTCAACCTCTCGATGAACCATTCTTTTGGACCCATTAAAGGCCCTAACAACGATGTTACTAGGTTTGAGGGTCAATCCTTCGCTGTCCAAACGGTCTAATGCTTTCTTCGGCAGCACATTCAAAGAAGAACCGGTATCAACTAAGACATGGGCGAGGGTGGTTCCCATGCATTCAACTGAGACATGTAGCGCGTCATTGTGTTTCCTTCCCTTGGGAGTCAAACCAGCATCGGAAAAGCCAAGACCATTATCAGCAGTAAGACTGGCCATGCACTCCTGAAACTGGTCAGTCGAAGTTTCTTGGGGCACGTGTGCCGTCTTTAAAAATTTGATTAAGGCCTTAGCATGGGCCTCAGAGCAGAGTAGAAGAGCCAACATAGATATTTTAGAAGGGGTCTGCCCTAGCTGTTCCACGATGTCGAAATCGCTCCTTTTAATTATTTTCAAGATTTCTTCCATTTCTTTCTGGGTGGTTTCGGGGATAACCACAACATGAGCCTTCATCTTGACAGGCGCTTCTAGTATCCCCTTACCCTTATCGGTAGTATCAACAGATGGTCTTACTTCAGGAGTATCTAATTCTTCAATTATCGGGTCTTGCACAGATGGCTTAACAGGCACAGAAGCTTTCGAGGGTCCGAAAACTGCTCGAGAGGGAGCAATCTCCGGAGAAAAAATCCGCCCACTGCGAGTTATTTTGCTTGTTCCCGCAATGTTCCCTATATCAGGGGTTTCCTCTTCAAAATTCTCTTGGACTGATTCAATCTGTTTGATGCCATGATAGAAGATTTCTCCTCCGTAGTTCCATGGTATCGTTTTGCTAGATTGATACGGGACAGGCCCCGACATGGTGATTTTTAATGGTACAAACTCAGGATCAGGTGTAATCTTGATAGGCCTTTTGCAAGCCTTGGGAAGATTGTCAGAAATGGTTATTATTGCAATATCATTGGTTGAAGTAGCACAAGTAGCAGGAGTAACAAGAGTGAAGGTATCAACAAGGGTCTTTTGGAAGAGTATCTCTTGGGTATCCATAAGGCGTTGGATACCTGATTTCAACATTGGGCAGTCAGCTCGTATGTTTAAACAAAAGTAGCAGTCTTTTTCACAGCCTGGGAATATCCCAGCTCTCATCAAATTCTCTTTAATCACTAGTAACGGAGTCAAAAGGTCAGCAACATCGGTAAGATGAAGGTCTTCCACAACGGCATGAACATTATGACCGTGCTTGGGCATTGGGGTAGAAATCACATTTGGCTTTTCGGGTGCATCGAATTCTACTTCCTTGGCGTCAATCAGGTCTTGGATTTTGTTCTTAAGCGCCCAACAGTTGTTGGTATCATGCCCTGCACTGTCAGAGTGGTAAGCGCACTTGGCATTGGAGTGGTAGTATGGAGAGGAGGTCTTAAGGTTCTTTGGCGCTTCCTTCAAATTAGTAAGATTCAGCTTTAACAAATGAGGGAGTACTTGAGCTGGCGTCATGTTGATTCAGGTGAACTGCCGTTGTGGCCTTTCTACCCGTTGTTGATTAGGTCTTGACTGATTGCCACGAGGTTGATCATTTGAAGAGTTTTGAATCATTACAGCCCCCACAGTTGGCCGATGCTCGGTTCTTCCTTGACTTTTCTGAGAATAAACAGCAGAGGCTTCCTTCTTAGCTGGGATGGTTTTCTTAACAGCAGTGGACGCGGATGTATCTTTCTGAATCTTACCACTATTAATACCGGCCTCGACCCTTTCGCCAGTCCAAATTAGTTCGGTAAATCCCGCAGAGGAACTCCCAATTAAATGATTGAAGAAAGGGCTAGACAGGGTCCCTAGAAACATGTCAACCAACTCTCTATTCGACAATGGTGGCTGCACCCTTCCAGCCAGATCACACCACTTCTGGGCATACTCTTTAAATCCTTCATTGGAAGCCATCTCCATACTTTGTAGCTGAGTACGAGTGGGCGCCAAATCGGCATTGTATTGGTATTGACGGTAAAAAGCAGCAGCCAAGTCTTCCCAGTTATGAACCTCAGATCTCTCAAGTTAATAGAACCAGTCCAATTGTGTGCCTGACAAACTGTCTTGAAAAAAGTGTACCCAGAGGTCTTTATTAGATGAGTGGGGTTGGATCTTTCTGACATAGGATCTCAGATGCATCTTTGGGCAGGACAGACAGTCATACTTAGCAAATGTTGGTACTTTGAACTTGGGAGTTATGACGATCCCAACAACCAACCCTAGTTCTTCAAAATCTAAACCAGGTACCCTTTACAACTCCATGGCTGCCAATCTGTCCTCAAGATTTTTATATTTATCATCCGTCGGGGGATATTGCTATTAGGAGTAGTCTTCGTCTTCTTCCTCTTCTTCCTCTTTAACTTCAGATTCAGAAGGTACCGCAACTCATTTTCCTTTACCAGCCCCTTCATCAGACGTTGAGGGGAACTCGAGAACTTTTCTAGCATTTCTTTCAAACCTTCTTCCAAAGGTGGCTACCCCGAGCCTTTTCTTCTTTTTATCTTTATTTTTCTCCAACAGTACTTTGAGGTCCTCTTGGCCCTTTGCTAAGTTCATGAGGAGTTGCTGGAATTGAGAGTTCTGTGCTTACAGATCCTTAACCGTCTGCTCCAAATCCATCTTGCTGAAATAAACAGCAGAAAGATAAGGAAACCTGGTGTGAAGACCTGTTTATGCATATGATGAATGGTATGTTATTCATGTAATGCATTCAAGGATTCAGAAATTCAAATTTGTTGCAAACAAAAAGGAACACACATCATATTAAGAAGAAATTGTTAGTACATAAGTGCCCCATGGGCAAAATATTACAAAATTCTTAATGTAAAAAGACATTGCGCATCCTCTTTGGTGAGATGTAAGTGTTGAGAGTTTCCTCCTCATGAAGTCGGCGGGTAAGCTCCAAAACCTTCTTCTAACTGGCATAGAAGCTGGCTTCAAAAGTATTCCGTTCTTCTTTGAGCTGGATCCAACTCTTTTGTAATTCTTCCCATGACGTTGGCATGTCAGGATGTAGGAGGGTGTATGGAACCTCTCCTTCCATAACAGGCTCTTTGATCAAGGGGAGAATGTGAGGATATGGCATCATAAGATTCTGAGCGCGGGTTCGTACCCACTTGAGATAAGGCTCAAGGGGGATGGAATTCTTGTTCCCCAGCGTCTTACTATCCACTTTATTGGGCATCCTCCAAGCTCTGATGAACCTTTGTCGAAGTCTTTGCGCATCGTTGTCGAAGTCAAAAACTAGGTCAGGAATCAGCATGTCATGAGGGCCATCCCTCCGAGCATATCCAAACTATCTTAGAGCTAAACAGGGGTTGTAGGTAATTCCTCCCCTAATTCCAAGTAGTGGGACATTAGGGAATTCCCCACAACGATCAATGCTGATGACATTTTCTCTGGACCGAGAACACCAATGAACATCAGAATGTGTGAGAGTCATCAACCGTTGTGACCACCTTAAACGCTGCTCATTCTTCAAAACTGATTGTGGAAGGCGAGAAATAAACCACCTTGCTAGGAGAGGAGTACATCACATGAGAACACCTCTTTTCCTCATTGTTCGTGTGTAAAATGAGTGTAGGATGTCCCCAAGCAATGTAGGTACAGGATTCTGGGATATGAAAATCTTGACAGAATTCACATCTATAAGTTGATCAGGGTTTGGGAACAGGACTAACCCATAGATAAGGAGTGCCACAATCTCTTCAAAGGCTTGTAGATCAAGAGAATTCCAGCAGTCTTGTGCCTTCTCAAACAGAAACTTTGCCAAGAAACCCTTGACACCACTTCTGGTTTCCCAATGTCCCTTGATGTCAGATGGTTGCAAGTGTAATGCTTGAGCAACATCTTCAGGCTTTGCTTCTTTTTCCGTACCGTTGTAGGGTAGTTGATGAAGAATAGGAATTCTCAGGAATTGAGAAAATTCCTCCAAAGTGGGTACTAGTTGGTAATCAGGAAATGTGAAACAATGGTGTAGGGGGTCAAAGAACTGGAAGAGAACTTTCACCATGTCTTCTTCAATGTTGGAGTTGACCAAGTTGAGAAGCCTACCATGTCTTTCACTAAAGAGAGAATTCTCTGGAATCCTGGAAGTGAGCTCCTTGAGTTGAGGAGGGATTCTCACAAGGTTGACTTGAATTGTTTTCCTGCGAAGAGATTCCATGACCTACAAAACAAGAACAAAGATGAAGATCCAAACCCTAGAAATGGTTAGTGGATGCATATGATGCTTTATGATGTTCATGATGTATGCACAAACACATGTACAAGCAAGTCACACAAAACCCTAGTTTCAGGCTTGCATGAGGTTTCATAGGTAAATACCCTCTTGAGTTTAGTTGGCTCAAACCTGTCCTATAAATAGTAACCGGGTTCTAAGGAGCTCAATATCACTGGATTGTTTTCTATGCTCATTGTTTTGGTTTAGCCACTTAACTAGCGACCAAAATATTCCAAGAAAACAACCCTCAATGAGTGTAGTATCGAGTATCTACCAACTTCGGACTGCACCAAAGTCGGTCATCTCACTACCCCTAATAAAAGGCCAAGATGGTCAAGTAAGGTTCTAAGAGTTCATTAGTGCTTTATGACATCACTCAGCGGCCCCGTATTCTCTTTGATTGACTCAAAGGCTACCGGTACTCACAAATATGTCGCACTAATATAACTATTGCTTCAACCATGTCGGTATACCCCGCACAGTTTCCACAATGTATTGCTATTTACCTATGAATGTTTCCCAAATCCGAGTGGAGGATTCAAACCCAAACAAAAGAACCAAATGTAAAGCAATCAAAGCAAACAATATAATCATGCAAAGAGTGATCTAAACCCTAAGGTTACTCCAATTTTAAAGTTTTCCCCAATAGAGTCGCCAGTTCTGTGATACGGTGGGAGAACTGACTTGAGGTTTTGCGTTTGTGTTCGTAAATGTTTCGGTTTAGCAAGAGTCGCCACCGACTTTTTATTTTATCCTAAGGAAAGGTCAAAAAGCACAGGAAAGACCTTTGAGATGTTTTCTTGGGTTCGGGGAGTAGATTATAGAAAGGGAAGGTATTAGCACCCTTTCTATCCATGGTTATCCATGGGCTCTTAGTTACTTGTTTAGATCACTTGCTTTGCTTTTCAATTGTTTGAAATGGTGCTCCTCAATTGTTTGAAATGGTGCTTTGTGTGTGGTTTTGAAAGATATTTTGAAAAGAGGCCATCGTTGTGGCAACCTTTATAATGATTCTTGTTTGAATGTATACAAAGGTGTTTTTTGTCTTTTGAAAAGTTTTCAATGTTTGAAAGTAGGGTTTTGAAATTGTGTTGTGAAGTGTGTTTTGAAGATAGCAAGGATGTTTTTTTTTGCAAGTTTTGATCAAGTAACTAAGAGTTATCTACCCTATTTTACTCAAAGATCTTTCTTATGTTTTTAACACTTTTAACAGTGTTGCTTCACCATTGTATTTGGTGAACAACCTTGTGTTAAGATGTTAAACGAGACAGGCGCGAGTCATCGTATGGACCATGATAGCAATTGTGTCAAGTATTTTTGGCAATTTTATTAAGGGACTTAATCATTTTGTTTAGGCAACTCAGATAGCGTCATCTAGGGACTATGATCTTTTGTTTTGTTTTTGTTTTGCCAAAGTACTTAACATGCATACCATGGCCCATTTTTGAAGGCAACAAGTGGATTGTAACCCTAGGGGTGCAAGTGTGCATTGTGTTTGTTTTTTCATGTATTTTTGTCTTTGATTAGGTCAAACTATTTGTTGGTTTTGATTTTTTGCATACAAACCCAAATTCTAATCATGGCATAATTGAAAGCTTAAAGGTGCGAGAATTTAAATTCTAAACTATTACAACATGATATAGGGAGGGGGTACAAATTTGAATAGGGGATTATTTGGCAAGAAATTAAACCCTAAATTATTACAACCAAATTGAATTTGCAAGCCATAATATTTAAATGTACAATATTTAAATAAATACAATAAATGAATATTAAATAAAATGTATTATGCAAAAAAGGGTTTTTTAGATATGTAAAGTATTTACAATGGAAAGAAATGTAAAGAAATAAATAAAAAGTTAATTTTAATTATTTTTAGGGTAAACCCTAATTTCTTAAAGAAATGGTATTATTTAATATTTATATACAAAAATGTATCAATATGTACAAAAATAAAAGTATATTAAAAAAAAGTATTTTTTTAGTATAAAAATATCAATAAAAATAAAATATATTATTTTTGTGTTTTTTATCCTTGCTTTTAATAAAATAAAGTAATATATAAAATAAAGTATATATTAAGTGTGTAAAAAAAATAAAAAAAATTATTTACAAAAATTCAATATATTTAAGAAAATATTTTTGGTGTAAATAAAAAATAGAAATGAAAATAAGAGTATTTTTGCATTATTTTCAAGTTTAACAAAATAATATATATATTTAAATTGTTGTTTATATTAGGAAAAAATTAAAATAAAATATCTAATACTATTAATTAATGACACATATTTCATATACATTGGTAATAATTCAAATTATATAATGAGGATCTATAGTATGTTTATTCTCCATATTCATATTGTATTATGGTATAATAGATGTAAATAATTTCAATATTTTTCTTCTTCTCCATCACCAAATTAAAATTAAAATAAAATATCTAATACTATTAATTAATGACACATATTTCATATACATTGGTAATAATTCAAATTATATAATGAGGATCTATAGTATGTTTATTCTCCATATTCATATTGTATTATGGTATAAATTTGGTGACGTAACCAATGTATATGAAATGTGTTTAATTAATTAATAGTCTTTTATCTTCACTAAGAAACTAAGATAAAAGACTATTAATTAATTACACACATTTCATATACATTGGTAATAAATAAATTTATATAATGAGCTCGATATTATAGTTATTCGCCATACTCAATTAGTATAATGATATAATAGATGGAAACAATTTCAATACTTTTCTTCTTCTCCGTCACCAAATTTTAGGTTACTTCATCACTAAGAAACTAAGTTAAAAGACTATTAATTAATAACCCATATTTCATATACATTGGTAATAATTCAAATTATATAATGTGTCTTGATAGTATATTTATTCACCGTACTCATCTGGTATAATGGTATAATAGATGTAAACAATTTCAATATTTTTCTTCTACTCTGTTATCAAATTTTAGGTTACTTCATCACTAAGAAACTTCGTTAAAAGACTATTAATTAATGACATATATTTCATATCCATTGAGAATAATTCAAATTATATAATGAGGCTCGATAGTAAATTTATTCACCACATTCATATATTATTATGGTATAATAGATGTAAATAATTTCGATATTTTTCTTCTTCCCCATCACCTGATTTAAGGTTACTTCATCACTAAGAAACTAAGTTAAAAGACTATTAATTAATGGCACATATTTCATATACATTGGTAATAATTAAAATTATATAATGAGACTCGATATTATAGTTATTCTCCATACTCATATAGTATAATGGTATTATAGATGTAAACAATTTCAATATTTTTCTTCTTCTCCGTCACCTGATTTTAGGTTACTTCATCACTAAGAAACTAAGTTAAAAGACTATTAAATAATGATACATATTTCATATATATTGGTAATAATTCAAATTATATAATGAGGCTCGATAGTATTTTTTTTCACTATACTCACATGTTATAATGGTATGATAGATGTAAACAATTTCAATATTTTTCTTCTTTTCCGTCACCAAATTTTAGGTTACTTCTTCACTAAGAAACTAAGTTAAAAAACTATTAATTAATGACACATATTTCATATACATTGGTAATAATTCAAATTATATAATGAGAATCTATAATATGTTTATTAACCATATTTATATTGTATATGGTTTAATAGATGTAAATAATTTCGATATTTTTCTTGTTCCCCATCACCAAATTTTAGGTTACTTCATCACTAAGTAACTAAGATAAAAGACAATTAATTAATGACACATATTTCATATACATTGGTAATAACTAAAATTATATAATGAGACTCGATATTATAGTTATTCGCCATACTCATATAGTAGAATGGTATAATAGATGTAAATAATTTTAATATTTTTCTTCTTCTCCATCCCCAAATTTTAGGTTACTTCATTACTAAGAAACTTAGTTAAAAGACTATTAATTAATGACACATATTTCATATACATTAGTAATAATTCAATTTATATAATAAGGCTCGATAGTATATTTATTCACCATACTCATATGTTATAATAGATGTAAACAATTTCAATATTTTTCTTCTACTGCATCACCAAATTTTAGGTTACTTCTTCAATAAGAAACTAAGTTAAAAGACTATTAATTAATGACACATATTTCATATACATTGGTAATAATTCAAATTATATAATGAGGATCTATAGTATGTTTATTCGTCATATTCATATTGTATTATGGTATAATAGATGTAAATAATTTCGATATTTTTCTTCTTCTCCATCACCAAATTTTAGGTTACTTCATCACTAAGAAACTAAGATAAAAGACTATTAATTAATTAAACACATTTCATATACATTGGTAATAAATAAATTTATATAATGAGCTCGATGTTATAGTTATTCGCCATACGCGTATAGTATAATGATATAATAGATGTAAACAATTTCAATACTTTTCTTCTTCTCCGTCACCAAATTTTAGGTTACTTCATCACTAAGAAACTAAGTTAAAAGACTATTAAATAATGACACATATTTCATATACATTGGTAATAATTCAAATTATATAATGTGTCTTGATAGTATATTTATTCACCGTACTCATCTGGTATAATGGTATAATAGATGTAAACAATTTCAATATTTTTCTTCTACTCCGTCACCAAATTTTAGGTTACTTTATCACTAAGAAACTACGTTAAAAGACTATTAATTAATGAAATATATTTCATATACATTGATATTAATTCAAATTATATAATGAGGCTCGATAGTATATTTATTTACCACATTCATATTTTATTATGGTATAATAGATGTAAATAATTTCGATATTTTTCTTCTTCCCCATCACCAAATTTTAGGTTACGTCATCACTAAGAAACTAATTTAAAAGACTATTAATTAATGACACATATTTCATATACATTGGTAATAATTAAAATTATATAATGAGACTCGATATTATAGTTATTCTCCACATTCTTATAGTATAATGGTATAATAGATGTAAACAATTTCAATATTTTTTTTCTTCTCCGTCAACTGATTTTAGGTTACTTCATCACTAAGAAACTAAGTTAAAAGACTATTAAATAATGATACATATTACATATAAATTGGTAATAATTCAAATTATATAATGAGGCTCGATAGTATATTTTTTTAACTATACTCACATGGTATAATGATATAATAGATGTAAACAATTTCAATATTTTTCTTCTTTTCCGTCACCAAATTTTAGGTTACTTCTTCACTAAGAAACTAAGTTAAAAGACTATTAATTAAGGACACATATTTCATATACATTGGTAATAATTCAAATTATATAATGAGAATCTATAGTATGTTTATTCACCATATTTATATTGTATATGGTATAAGAGATGTAAATAATTCCGAGATTTTTCTTGTTCCTCATCACCAAATTTTAGGCTACTTCATCACTAAGAAACTAAGATAAAAGACTATTACTTAGTGACACATATTTCATATGCATTGGTAACAACTAAAATTATATAATGAGACTCAATATTATAGTTATTCGCCATACTCATATAGTATAATGGTATAATAGATGTAAATAATTTTAATATTTTTCTTCTTCTCCGTCACCAAATTTTAGGTTACTTATTACTAACAAACTAAGTTTAAAGACTATTAATTAATGACACATATTTCATATACATTAGTAATAATTCAAACTATATAATTAGGATCGATAGTATATTTATTCACCATACTCATATGTTATAACAGATGTAAACAATTTCAATATTTTTCTTCTACTCCGTTACCAAATTTTAGGTTACTTCTTCAATAAGAAACTAAGTTAAAAGACTATTAATTAATGACACATGAAATTCTGACTGCAGATACTCGATGTCACGTTCAATGTTATGACACCGTATCTGACTTACTATATGACAGTTAATACAAAAACAATAAAGAACACAGTCAATTGTTTACCCAGTTCAGTGTGCAACAACACCTACTCTGAGGGCTACCAAGCCAGGGAGGAAATCCACTATAAGAGATGTTAATTCAGGAATAAACCAACCAGTTTATCTCCTTCAATTAAGACCTACCCAATGCAATTTCAATCTAAGTACAACTTAAACCTGAGTTCCTACTCACTCCCCCTCAATCACAGCAGTGATACATAAAACAATTTCACTAATGAATTGATGAAGACACTCTTCAAAAACATACACTTGATTAAGCTTCACAGCTTTTTAATCAAGCAACACAACCACTCTTGCTTCACAGCTTTGAGTGATACAGAAACTTAACTTGACTCTGCTTCACAGCTTTAGTCAAGAAACATTCAAACACTCTTGCTTCAAAGCTTTGAGTGCTACACAACCCTTGCAATTAAAAACCTATTCCAAGTCACTTATCACAATGATAATTGCTTGGAGTACAATAATTAAACCTATACAGTTTACAAATGATCTTCTGACCAAAAAGGGATTACTTGCAAAACAGCAGCTCTGTTGAATATATAGCAGTTGCAACTTCAGTTAGGGTTTCCACAAAAACCTAGGGTTAATTCCGTTTGACCTTGAGACTAGGTCACAGGACTTTATTAACCAGGTTAGGGTTGAGCTAGGTTAACCCAAAGAAAACGCAGGATTCTGTTCTGGAAAGACTGAGTTATTTTCCTGAAAAAACTCAGAATTAACCAACCTGCATACCTGTTAGTTCAGAACAGGATGTCTTAACATCTGTTATGACATATGAGAAACCTGTCTACTGATTTAGGAAAATGTGATCATTTTGCAAAATGCTCAGATACACACTTATAAACATCAGTACCTGAATGACAATATTTTTCTGCAAAGGTACCTAATGAATCAGTACAAACTAAACTAGAATGTTATGACATCAGTCATGACATTCACACATACACTTGGGTTTTAC
This sequence comes from Vicia faba, assembly GCA_948472305.1. Classification (NCBI taxonomy): domain Eukaryota; kingdom Viridiplantae; phylum Streptophyta; class Magnoliopsida; order Fabales; family Fabaceae; genus Vicia; species Vicia faba. Next base: position 43,302 of record CATIWC010003150.1, on the reverse strand, counting down.
CAAAAATGCAAGCCAATACCTAAACAACTACAACACATATTGCATATAAATTAGTAATAATTTAAATCATATAATGAGGATCTATAGTATGTTTATTCTCCATATTCATATTGTATTATGGTATAATAGATGTAAATAATTTCGATATTTTTCTTCTTCTCCATCACCAAATTTTAGGTTACTTCATCACTAAGAAACTAAGATAAAAGACTATTAATTAATTACACACATTTCATATACATTGGTAATAAATATATTTATATAATGAGCTCGATATTATAGTTATTCGCCATACTCAATTAGTATAATGATATAATAGATGTGAACAATTTCAAAACTTTTCTTCTTCTCCGTCATCAAATTTTAGGTTACTTCATCACAAAGAAACTAAGTTAAAAGTCTATTAATTAATGACACATATTACATATACGTTGGTAATAATTCAAATTATATAATGTGTCTTGATAGTATATTTATTCACCGTACTCATCTGGTATAATGGCATAATAGATGTAAACAATTTCATAATTTTTCTTCTACTCCGTCACCAAATTTTAGGTTACTTCATCACTAAGAAACTACGTTAAGAGACTATTAATTAATGACACATGTTTCATATACATATTTCTTATACATTAGTAATAATTGAAATTATATAATAAGGCTCGATTGTATATTTATTCACCATACTCATATGTTATAATAGATGTAAACAATTTCAATATTTTTCTTCTACTCCGTCACCAAATTTTAGGTTACTTCTTCAATAAGAAACTAAGTTAAAAGACTGTTAACTAATGATACATATTTCATATACATTGGTAATAATTCAAATTATATAATGAGGATCTATAGTATTTTTATTCTCCATATTCATATTGTATTATGGTATAATAGATGTAAAAAAATTCGATATTTTTCGTCTACTCCGTCACCAAATTTTAGGTTACTACATCACTAAGAAACTACGTTAAAAGACTATTAATTAATGAAATATATTTCATATACACTGATATTAATTCAAATTATATAATGAGGCTCGATAGTATATTTATTCACTACATTCATATTTTATTATGGTATAATAGATGTAAATAATTTCGATATTTTTCTTCTTCCCCATCACTAAATTTTAGGTTACTTCATCACTAAGTAACTAAGATAAAAGACAATTAATTAATGACACATATTTCATAGACATTGGTAATAACTAAAATTATATAATGAGACTCGATATTATAGTTATTCGCCATACTCATATAGTAGAATGGTATAATAGATGTAAATAATTTTAATATTTTTCTTCTTCTCCATCCCTAAGTTTTAGGTTACTTCATTACTAAGAAACTTAGTTAAAAGACTATTAATTAATGACACATATTTCATATACATTAGTAATAATTCAATTTATATAATAAGGCTCGATAGTATATTTATTCACCATACTCATATGTTATAATAGATGTAAACAATTTCAATATTTTTCTTCTACTGCGTCACCAAATTTTAGGTTACTTCTTCAATAAGAAACTAAGTTAAATAACTATTAATTAATTACACATATTTCATATACATTGGTAATAATTCAAATTATATAATGAGGATCTATAGTATGTTTATTCGTCATATTCATATTGTATTATGGTATAATAGATGTAAATAATTTCGATATTTTTCTTCTTCTCCATCACCAAATTTTAGGTTACTTCATCACTAAGAAACTAAGATAAAAGACTATTAATTAATGACACATATTTCATATACATTGGTAATAATTAAAATTATATAATGAGACTCGATATTATAGTTATTCTCCACATTCTTATAGTATAATGGTATAATAGATGTAAACAATTTCAATATTTTTTTTCTTCTCCGTCAACTGATTTTAGGTTACTTCATCACTAAGAAACTAAGTTAAAAGACTATTAAATAATGATACATATTACATATAAATTGGTTATAATTCAAATTATATAATGAGGATCGATAGTATATTTTTTTAACTATACTCACATGGTATAATGATATAATAAATGTAAACAATTTCAATATTTTTCTTCTTTTCCGTCACCAAATTTTAGGTTACTTCTTCACTAAGAAACTAAGTTAAAAGACTATTAATTAAGGACACATATTTCATATACGTTGGTAATAATTCAAATTATATAATGAGAATCTATAGTATGTTTATTCACCATATTTATATTGTATATGGTATAAGAGATGTAAATAATTCCGAGATTTATCTTGTTCCTCATCACCAAATTTTAGGTTACTTCATCACTAAGAAACTAAGTTAAAAGACTATTAATTAATGGCACATATTTCATATACATTGTTAACAACTAAAATTATATAACGAGACTCAATATTATAGTTTTTCTCCATACTCATATAGTATAATGGTATAATAGATGTAAACAATTTTAATATTTTTCTTCTTCTCCGTCACCAAATTTTAGGTTACTTATTACTAACAAACTAAGTTTAAAGACTATTAATTAATGACACATATTTCATATACATTAATAATAATTCAAATTATATAATTAGGATCGATAGTATACTTATTCACCATACTCATATGTTATAACAGATGTAAACAATTTAAATTATATTCAATAAGAAACTAAGTTAAAAGACTATTAATTAATGACACATATTGCATATACATTGGTAATAATTCAAATTATATAATGAGGATCTATAGTATGTTTATTCACCATATTCATATTGTATTATGGTATAATAGATGTAAATAATTTCGATATTTTTCTTCTTCTCCATCACCAAATTTTAGGTTACTTCATCACTAAGAAACTAAGATAAAAGACTATTAATTAATTACACACATTTCATATACATTGGTAATAAATATATTTATATAATGAGCTCGATATTATAGTTATTCGCCATACTCAATTAGTATAATGATATAATAGATGTGAACAATTTCAAAACTTTTCTTCTTCTCCGTCATCAAATTTTAGGTTACTTCATCACTAAGAAACTAAGTTAAAAGTCTATTAATTAATGACACATATTACATATACGTTGGTAATAATTCAAATTATATAATGTGTCTTGATAGTATATTTATTCACCGTACTCATCTGGTATAATGGCATAATAGATGTAAACAATTTCAATATTTTTCTTCTACTCCGTCACCAAATTTTAGGTTACTTAATCACTAAGAAACTACGTTAAAAGTCTATTAATTAATGACACATATTTCGTATACATTAGTAATAATTGAAATTATATAATAAGGCTCGATTGTATATTTATTCATCATACTCATATGTTATAATAGATGTAAACAATTTCAATATTTTTCTTCTACTCCGTCACAAAATTTTAGGTTGCTTCTTCAATAAGAAACTAAGTTAAAAGACTGTTAATTAATGACACATATTTCATATACATTGGTAATAATTCAAATTATATAATGAGGATCTATAGTATGTTTATTATCCATATTCATATTGTATTATGGTATAATAGATGTAAAAAAATTCGATATTTTTCTTCTACTTCGTCACCAAATTTTAGGTTACTACATCACTAAGAAACTACGTTAAAAGACTATTAATTAATGAAATATATTTCATATACATTGATATTAATTCAAATTATATAATGAGGCTCGATAGTATATTTATTCACTACATTCATATTTTATTATGGTATAATAGATGTAAATAATTTCGATATTTTTCTTCTTCCCCATCACCAAATTTTAGGTTACTTCATCACTAAGAAACTAAGTTTAAAGACTATTAAATAATGATACATATTTCATATAAATTGGTAATAATTCAAATTATTAAATGAGGCTCGATAGTATATTTTTTCATCATACTCACAAGGTATAATGATATAATAGATGTAAGCAGTTTCAATATTTTTCTTCTTTTCCGTCACCAAATTTTAAGTTACTTCTTCACTAAGAAACTAAGTTAAAAGACTATTAACTAATGACACATATTTCATATACATTGGTAATAATTTAAATTATATAATGATAATCTATAGTATGTTTATTCACCATATTTACATTGTATATGGTATAATGGATGTAAATAATTTCGATATTTTTCTTGTTCTCCATCACCAAATTTTTAGTTACTTCATCACTAAGAAACTAAAATAAAAAACTATTAATTAGTGACACATATTTCATATACATTGGTAATAACCAAAATTATATAATGAGACTCAATATTATAGTTATTTGCCATACTCATATAATATAATGATATAATAGATGTAAACAATTTCAATACTTTTCTTCTTCCCCGTCACCAAATTTTAGGTTACTTCATTACTAAGAAACTAAGTTAGAAGACTATTAATTAATGACACATATTTCATATACATTAGTAATTATTCAAATTATATATTAAGGCTCGATAGTTTATTTATTCACCATACTCATATGTTATAATAGATGTAAACAATTTCAATATTTTTCTTCTACTCCGTCACCAAATTTTAGGTTACTTTTTCAAAAAGAAACTAAGTTAAAAGACTAATAATTAATGACACATGTTTCATATACATTGGTTATAATTCAAATTATATAATTAGGATCTATAGTATTTTATTCGCTATATTAATATTGTTATATGGTATAATAGATGTAAATAATTTCGATATTTTTCTTCTCCTCCATCACCAAAATTTAGGTTACTTCATCACTAAGAAACTAAGATAAAAGGCTATTAATTAATTACACACATTTCATATACAATGGTAATAAATAAATTTATATAATGAGCTCGATATTATAGTTATTAGCCATACTCATATAGTATAATGATATAATATATGTAAACAATTTCAATACTTTTCTTCTTCCCCGTCACCAAATTTTGGGTTACTTCATTACTAAGAAACTAAGTTAAAAGACTATTAATTAATGACACATATTTCTATACATTGTTAATAATTTAAATTATATAATGTGTCTTGATAATATATTTATTCACCATACTCATCTGGTATAATGGTATAATAGATGTAAACAATTTCAATGTTTTTCTTCTACTCCGTCACCAAATTTTAGGTTACTTCATCACTAAGAAACTAGGTTAAAAGACTATTAATTAATGACACATATTTTATATACATTTGTAATAATTCGAATTATATAATGAGGCTCGATAGTATATTTATTCATCATACTCATATGGTATAATGGTATAATAGATGTAAACAATTTCGATATTTTTCTTCTTCTCCATCACCAAATATTAGGTTACTTCATCACAAAGAAACTAAGTTAAAAGACTATTAATTAATGACACATATTTCATATACATTGGTAATAATTCAAATTATATAATGAGACTGGATATTATAGTTATTCTCCAAACCCATATCGTATAATGGTATAATAGATGTAAACAATTTCAATATTTTTCTTCTTCTCCGTCCCCAAATTTTAGGTTACTTCATCACTGAGAAACTAGGTTAAAAGACTATTAATTAATGACACACATTTTATATACATTAGTAATAATTCGAATTATATAATGAGGCTCGATAGTATATTTATTCATCATACTTATATGGTATAATTGTATAATAGATGTAAACAATTTCGATATTTTTCTTCTTCTCCATCACCAAATTTTAGGTTACTTCATCACTAAGAAACTAAGTTAAAAGACTATTAATTAATGACACATATTTTATATACATTGGTAATAATTCAAATTATATAATGAGGCTCGATAGTATATTTATTCACACTATTCATATTGTATTATGGTATAATAGATGTAAATAATTTCGATATTTTTCTCCTTCTCCATCACCAAATTTTAAGTTACTTCATCACTAAGAAACTAAGTTAAAAGATCATTAATTAATGACACATATTACATTTACATTTATAATAATTTAAATTATATAATGAGGTTCGATAGTATATTTATTCACACTATTCATATTGTATTATGGTATAATAAATGTAAATAATTTCGATATTTTTCTTCTTCTCCATCACCAAATTTTAGGTTACTTCATCACTAAGAAACTAAAGTTAAAAGATCATTAATTAATGACACATATTCCATATACATTGGTAATAATTCAAATTATATAATGAGGCTCGATAGTATATTTATTCACCGTATTCATATTTTATTATGGTATAATAGATGTACATAATTTTGATATTTTTCTGATTTTCCATCACCAAATTTTAGGTTACTTCATCACTAAGAAACTAAGTTAAAAGACTATTAATTAATGACACATATTTCATATAAATTGGGGATAAATCAAATTATATAATGAGGCTCAATATTATATTTATTCACGACATTCATATTTTATTATGGTATAATATATGTACACAATTTCGAAATTTTTCTTCTTCTCCTTCACCAAATTTTAGGTTACTTCATCACTAAGAAACTAGGTTAAAAGACTATTAATTAATGACACATATTTTATATACATTTGTTAACAACTAAAATTATATAACGAGACTCGATATTATAGTTTTTCTCCATACTCATATAGTATAATGGTATAATAGATGTAAACAATTTTAATATTTTTCTTCTTCTCCGTCACCAAATTTTAGGTTACTTATTACTAACAAACTAAGTTTAAAGACTATTAATTAATGACACATATTTCATATACATTAATAATAATTCAAATTATATAATTAGGATCGATAGTATACTTATTCACCATACTCATATGTTATAACAGATGTAAACAATTTAAATATTTTTCTTCTACTCCGTTACCAAATTTTAGGTTACTTCTTCAATAAGAAACTAAGTTAAAAGACTATTAATTAATGACACATATTGCATATACATTGGTAATAATTCAAATTATATAATGAGGATCTATAGTATGTTTATTCACCATATTCATATTGTATTATGGTATAATAGATGTAAATAATTTCGATATTTTTCTTCTTCTCCATCACCAAATTTTAGGTTACTTCATCACTAAGAAACTAAGATAAAAGACTATTAATTAATTACACACATTTCATATACATTGGTAATAAATATATTTATATAATGAGCTCGATATTATAGTTATTCGCCATACTCAATTAGTATAATGATATAATAGATGTGAACAATTTCAAAACTTTTCTTCTTCTCCGTCATCAAATTTTAGGTTACTTCATCACTAAGAAACTAAGTTAAAAGTCTATTAATTAATGACACATATTACATATACGTTGGTAATAATTCAAATTATATAATGTGTCTTGATAGTATATTTATTCACCGTACTCATCTGGTATAATGGCATAATAGATGTAAACAATTTCAATATTTTTCTTCTACTCCGTCACCAAATTTTAGGTTACTTAATCACTAAGAAACTACGTTAAAAGTCTATTAATTAATGACACATATTTCGTATACATTAGTAATAATTGAAATTATATAATAAGGCTCGATTGTATATTTATTCACCATACTCATATGTTATAATAGATGTAAACAATTTCAATATTTTTCTTCTACTCCGTCACCAAATTTTAGGTTGCTTCTTCAATAAGAAACTAAGTTAAAAGAATGTTAATTAATGACACATATTTCATATACATTGGTAATAATTCAAATTATATAATGAGGATCTATAGTATGTTTATTATCCATATTCATATTGTATTATGGTATAATAGATGTAAAAAAATTCGATATTTTTCTTCTACTTCGTCACCAAATTTTAGGTTACTACATCACTAAGAAACTACGTTAAAAGACTATTAATTAATGAAATATATTTCATATACATTGATATTAATTCAAATTATATAATGAGGCTCGATAGTATATTTATTCACTACATTCATATTTTATTATGGTATAATAGATGTAAATAATTTCGATATTTTTCTTCTTCCCCATCACCAAATTTTAGGTTACTTCATCACTAAGAAACTATGTTTAAAGACTATTAAATAATGATACATATTTCATATAAATTGGTAATAATTCAAATTATTAAATGAGGCTCGATAGTATATTTTTTCATCATACTCACAAGGTATAATGATATAATAGATGTAAGCAGTTTCAATATTTTTCTTCTTTTCCGTCACCAAATTTTAAGTTACTTCTTCACTAAGAAACTAAGTTAAAAGACTATTAACTAATGACACATATTTCATATACATTGGTAATAATTTAAATTATATAATGATAATCTATAGTATGTTTATTCACCATATTTACATTGTATATGGTATAATGGATGTAAATAATTTCGATATTTTTCTTGTTCTCCATCACCAAATTTTTAGTTACTTCATCACTAAGAAACTAAAATAAAAGACTATTAATTAGTGACACATATTTCATATACATTGGTAATAACCAAAATTATATAATGAGACTCAATATTATAGTTATTTGCCATACTCATATAGTATAATGATATAATAGATGTAAACAATTTCAATACTTTTCTTCTTCCCCGTCACCAAATTTTAGGTTACTTCATTACTAAGAAACTAAGTTAGAAGACTATTAATTAATGACACATATTTCATATACATTAGTAATTATTCAAATTATATATTAAGGCTCGATAGTATATTTATTCACCATACTCATATGTTATAATAGATGTAAACAATTTCAATATTTTTCTTCTACTCCGTCACCAAATTTTAGGTTACTTTTTCAAAAAGAAACTAAGTTAAAAGACTAATAATTAATGACACATGTTTCATATACATTGGTTATAATTCAAATTATATAATGAGGATCTATAGTATTTTATTCGCTATATTAATATTGTTATATGGTATAATAGATGTAAATAATTTCGATATTTTTCTTCACCTCCATCACCAAAATTTAGGTTACTTCATCACTAAGAAACTAAGATAAAAGGCTATTAATTAATTACACACATTTCATATACAATGGTAATAAATAAATTTATATAATGAGCTCGATATTATAGTTATTAGCCATACTCATATAGTATAATGATATAATAAATGTAAACAATTTCAATACTTTTCTTCTTCCCCGTCACCAAATTTTGGGTTACTTCATTACTAAGAAACTAAGTTAAAAGACTATTAATTAATGACACATATTTCTATACATTGTTAATAATTTAAATTATATAATGTGTCTTGATAATATATTTATTCACCATACTCATCTGGTATAATGGTATAATAGATGTAAACAATTTCAATGTTTTTCTTCTACTCCGTCACCAAATTTTAGGTTACTTCATCACTAAGAAACTAGGTTAAAAGACTATTAATTAATGACACATATTTTATATACATTTGTAATAATTCGAATTATATAATGAGGCTCGATAGTATATTTATTCATCATACTCATATGGTATAATGGTATAATAGATGTAAACAATTTCGATATTTTTCTTCTTCTCCATCACCAAATATTAGGTTACTTCATCACAAAGAAACTAAGTTAAAAGACTATTAATTAATGACACATATTTCATATACATTGGTAATAATTCAAATTATATAATGAGACTGGATATTATAGTTATTCTCCAAACCCATATCGTATAATGGTATAATAGATGTAAACAATTTCAATATTTTTCTTCTTCTCCGTCCCCAAATTTTAGGTTACTTCATCACTGAGAAACTAGGTTAAAAGACTATTAATTAATGACACACATTTTATATACATTAGTAATAATTCGAATTATATAATGAGGCTCGATAGTATATTTATTCATCATACTTATATGGTATAATTGTATAATAGATGTAAACAATTTCGATATTTTTCTTCTTCTCCATCACCAAATTTTAGGTTACTTCATCACTAAGAAACTAAGTTAAAAGACTATTAATTAATGACACATATTTTATATACATTGGTAATAATTCAAATTATATAATGAGGCTCGATAGTATATTTATTCACACTATTCATATTGTATTATGGTATAATAGATGTAAATAATTTCGATATTTTTCTCTCTTCTCCATCACCAATTTTTAAGTTACTTCATCACTAAGAAACTAAGTTAAAAGATCATTAATTAATGACACATATTACATATACATTGATAATAATTTAAATTATATAATGAGGTTCGATAGTATATTTTATTCACACTATTCATATTGTATTATGGTATAATAAATGTAAATAATTTCGATATTTTTCTTCTTCTCCATCACCAAATTTTAGGTTACTTCATCACTAAGAAACTAAAGTTAAAAGATCATTAATTTAATGACACATATTCCATATACATGGTAATAATTCAAATTATATAATGAGGCTCGATAGTTTATTTTATTCACCGTATTCATATTTTATTATGGTATAATAGATGTACATAATTTTGATATTTTTCTGATTTTTCCATCACCAAATTTTAGGTTACTTCATCACTAAGAAACTAAGTTAAAAGACTATTAATTAATGACACATATTTCATATAAATTGGGGATAAATCAAATTATATAATGAGGCTCAATATTATATTTATTCACGACATTCATATTTTATTATGGTATAATATATGTACACAATTTCGAAATTTTTCTTCTTCTCCTTCACCAATTTTAGGTTACTTCATCACTAAGAAACTAGGTTAAAAGACTATTAATTAATGACACATATTTTATATACATTTGTTAACAACTAAAATTATATAACGAGACTCGATATTATAGTTTTTCTCCATACTCATATAGTATAATGGTATAATAGATGTAAACAATTTTAATATTTCTTTCTTCTCCGTCACCAAATTTTAGGTTACTTATTACTAACAAACTAAGTTTAAAGACTATTAATTAATGACACATATTTCATATACATTAATAATAATTCAAATTATATAATTAGGATCGATAGTATACTTATTCACCATACTCATATGTTATAACAGATGTAAACAATTTAAATATTTTTCTTCTACTCGTTACCAAATTTTAGGTTACTTCTTCAATAAGAAACTAAGTTAAAAGACTATTAATTAATGAAACTATTGCATATACATTGGTAATAATTCAAATTATATAATGAGGATCTATAGTATGTTTATTCACCATATTCAATTGTATTATGGTATAATAGATGTAAATAATTTCGATATTTTTCTTCTTCTCCATCACCAAATTTTAGGTTACTTCATCACTAAGAAAACAGTATAAAAGACTATTAATTAATTACACACATTTCATATACATTGGTAATAAATATATTTATATAATGAGCTCGATATTATAGTTATTCGCCATACTCAATTAGTATAATGATATAATAGATGTGAACAATTTCAAAACTTTTCTTCTTCTCCGTCATCAAATTTTAGGTTACTTCATCACTAAGAAACTAAGTTAAAAGTCTATTAATTAATGACACATATTACATATACGTTGGTAATAATTCAAATTATATAATGTGTCTTGATAGTATATTTATTCACCGTACTCATCTGGTATAATGGCATAATAGATGTAAACAATTTCAATATTTTTCTTCTACTCCGTCACCAAATTTTAGGTTACTTAATCACTAAGAAACTACGTTAAAAGTCTATTAATTAATGACACATATTTCGTATACATTAGTAATAATTGAAATTATATAATAAGGCTCGATTGTATATTTATTCACCATACTCATATGTTATAATAGATGTAAACAATTTCAATATTTTTCTTCTACTCCGTCACCAAATTTTAGGTTGCTTCTTCAATAAGAAACTAAGTTAAAAGGAATGTTAATTAATGACACATATTTCATATACATTGGTAATAATTCAAATTATATAATGAGGATCTATAGTATGTTTATTATCCATATTCATATTGTATTATGGTATAATAGATGTAAAAAAATTCGATATTTTTCTTCTACTTCGTCACCAAATTTTAGGTTACTACATCACTAAGAAACTACGTTAAAGACTATTAATTAATGAAATATATTTCATATACATTGATATTAATTCAAGATTATATAATGAGACTCGATAGTATATTTATTCACTACATTCATATTTTATTATGGTATAATAGATGTAAATAATTTCGATATTTTTTCCTTCTTCCCCATCACCAAATTTAAGTTACTTCATCACTAAGAAACTATGTTTAAAGACTATTAAATAATGATACATATTTCATATAAATTGGTAATAATTCAAATATTAAATGAGGCTCGATAGTATATTTTTTCATCATACTCAGCAAGGTATAATGATATAATAGATGTAAGCAGTTTCAATATTTTCTTCTTTTCGCGTCACAAATTTTAAGTTACTTCTTCACTAAGAAACTAAGTTAAAAGACTATTAACTAATGACACATATTTCATATACATTGGGAATAATTTAAATTATATAATGATAATCTATAGTATGTTTATTCACCATATTTACATTGTATATGGTATAATGGATGTAAATAATTTCGATATTTTTTCTTGTTCTCCATCACCAAATTTTTAGTTACTTCATCACTAAGAAACTAAAATAAAAGACTATTAATTAGTGACACATATTTCATATACATTGGTAATAACCAAAATTATATAATGAGACTCAATATTATAGTTATTTGCCATACTCATATAGTATATAATGATATAATAGATGTAACACAATTTCAATACCTTTTCTTCTTCCCCATCACCAAATTTTAGGTTACTTCATTACTAAGAAACTAAGTTAGAAGACTATTAATTAATGACACATATTTCATATACATTAGTAATTATTCAAATTATATATTAAGGCTCGATAGTATATTTATTTCACCATACTCATATGTTATAATAGATGTAAACAATTTCAATATTTTTCTTTCTACTCCGTCACCAAATTTTAGGTTACTTTTTCAAAAAGAAACTAAGTTAAAAGACTAATAATTAATGACACATGTTTTCATATACATTGGTTATAATTCAAATTATATAATGAGGATCTATAGTATTTATTCGCTATATTAATATTGTTATATGGGTATAATAGATGTAAATAATTTCGATATTTTTCTTCACCTCATCACCAAATTTAGGTTACTTCATCACTAAGAAACTAAGATAAAAGGCTATTAATTAATTACACACATTTCATATACAATGGTAATAAATAAATTTTATATAATGAGCTCGATATTATAGTTATTAGCCATACCTCATATAGTATAATGATATAATAGATGTAAACAATTTCAATACTTTTCTTCTTCCCCGTCCTCCAAATTTTGGGTTACTTCATTACTAAGAAACTAAGTTAAAAGACTATTAATTAATGGACACATATTTCTATACATTGTTACTAATTTAAATTATATAATGTGTCTTGATAATATATTTATTCACCATACTCATCTGGTATAATGGTATAATAGATGTAAACAATTTCAATGTTTTTCTTCTACTCCGTCACCAATTTTAGGTTACTTCATCACTAAGAAACTAGGTTAAAAGACTATTAATTAATGACACATATTTTATATACATTTGTAATAATTCGAATTATATAATGAGGCTCGATAGTATATTTATTCATCATACTCATATTGGTATAATGGTATAATAGATGTAAACAATTTCGATATTTTTCTTCTTCTCCATCACCAAATTTTAGGTTACTTCATCACAAAGAAACTAAGTTAAAAGACTATTAATTAATGGCACATATTTCATATACATTGGTAATAATTCAAATTATATAATGAGACTGGATATATAGTTATTCTCCAAACCCAATCGTATAATGGTATAATAGATGTAAAACAATTTCAATATTTTTCTTCTTCTCCGTCACCAAATTTTAGGTTACTTCATCACTGATGAAAACTAGGTTAAAAGACTATTAATTAATGACACACATTTTATATACATTAGTAATAATTCGAATTATATAATGAGGCTCGATAGTATATTTATTCATCATACTTAGTATGGTATAATGGATAATAGATGTAAACAATTTCGATATTTTTCTTCTTCTCCATCACCAAATTTTAGGTTACTTCATCACTAAGAAACTAAGTTAAAAGACTATTAATTAATGACACATATTTTATATACATTTGGTAATAATTCAAATATATAATGAGGGCTCGATAGTATATTTATTCACACTATTCATATTGTATTATGGTATAATATATGTAAATAATTTCGATATTTTTCTCCTTCTCCATCACCAAATTTAAGTTACTTCATCACTAAGAAACTAAGTTAAAAGATCATTAATTAATGACACATATTACATATACATTGGTAATAATTTAAATTATATAATCAGGTTCGATAGTATATTTATTCACACTATTCATATTGTATTATGGTATAATAAATGTAAATAATTTCGATATTTTTCTTTCTTCTCCATCACCAAATTTTAGGTTAACTTCATCATAAGAAACTAAGTTAAAAGATCATTAATTAATGACACATATTCCATTATACATTGGTAATAATTCAAATTATATAATGAGGCTCGATAGTATATTTATTCACCGTTATTCATATTTTATTATGGTATAATAGATGTACATAATTTTGATATTTTTCTGATTTTCCATCACCAAATTTAGGTTACTTGATCACTAAGAAACTAAGTTAAAAGACTATTAATTAATGACACATATTTCATATAAATTGGGGATAAATCAATTTATATAATGAGGCTCAATATTATATTTATTCACGACATTCATATTTTATTATGGTATAATATATGTACACAATTTCGAAATTTGTCTTCTCTCCTTCACCAAATTTTAGGTTACTTCATCACTAAGAAACTAGTTAAAAGACTATTAATTAATGACACATATTTTATATACATTTGTTAATTATTTCGAATTATATAATGAGGCTCGATAGTTATTTATTCATCATACTCATATGGGTATAATGGTATAATAGATGTAAACAATTTCGATATTCACCAAATTTTAGGTTACTTCATCACTAAGAAATTAAGTTAAAAGACTATTAATTAATGACACATATTTCATATACATTGGTAATTAATTAAAATTATATATTGAGGCTCGATAAGTATATTTATTCACCATACTCATATGTATTATGGTACAATAAATGTAAACAATTTCGATATTTTTTCTTATTCTCAATCACAAAAATTTAGGTTACTTGATCACTAAGAAACTAAGTTAAAAGACTATTAATTAATGACACATATGACATATACATTGGTAATAATTCAAATTATATAATGAGGGCTCGATAGTATATTTATTCACACTATTCATATTGTATCATGGTATAATAAAATGTAAATAATTTCGATATTGTTCTTCTTCTCCATTACCAAATTTTAGGTTACTTCATCAATAAGAAACTAGATAAAAGACTATTAATTAATGACACATATTTCATATATATTGGTAATAACTAAAATAATATACTGACTCGATATTATAGTTATTCTCCATACTCATATAGTATAATGGTATAATAGATGTAAACAATTTTAATCTTTATCTTCTTCTCCGTCACGAAATTTTAAGAAACTAAGTTAAAAGACTATTAATTAATGACACATATTTTATATACATTGGTAATAATTCAAATTATATAATGAGGCTCGATAGTATATTTATTCACCATACACATATGGTATAATGGTATAATAGATGTAAGCAATTTCGATATTTTTCTTCTTCTCCATCACCAATTTTAGGTTACTTCATCACAAAGAAACTAAGTTAAAAGACTATTAATTAATGACACATACTTTATATACATTGGTAATAATTCAGATTATATAATGAGGCTAAATACTATATTTATTCACGCTATTCATATAGTATAATGTTATAATAGATGTAAACAATTTCAATATTGTTCTTCTTCTCCGTCACCAAATTTTAGGTTACTTCATCACTAAGAAACTAAGTAAAAGATAATTAATTAATGACACATATGTTATATACAATGGTAATAATTCAAATTACATAATAGGCTCGATAGTATATTTATTCACACTATTCATATTGTATTATGGTATAATAGACGTAAATAATTTCAATATTTTTCTTCTTCTCCATCACCAAATTTTAGGTTACTTCATCACTAAGAAACTAAGTTAAAAGATCATTAATTAACGACACATATTACATATACATTGGTAATAATTCAAATTATATAATGAGGCTCGATAGTATATTTATTCACACTATTCATATTGTATTATGGTATAATAGATGTAAATAATTTCGATATTTTTCTTCTTCTCCATTACCATATTTTAGGTTACTTAATCACTAAGAAACATAGTTAAAAGATCATAATTAATGACACATATTTCATATACATTGGTAATAATTCAAATTATATAACGAGGCTCGATAGTATATTTATTCACCACATTCATATTTTATTATGGTATAATAGATGTACACAATTTCGATATTTTTCTTCTTCTCCATCACCAAATTTTAGGTTACTTCATCACTAAGAAGCTAAGTTAAAAGACTATTAATTAATGACACATATTATATATACATTGGTAATAATTCAAATTTTATAATGAAACTCGATATTATAGTTATTCTCCATACTCATATAGTATAATGGTATAATAGATGTAAACAATTTCAATATTTTTCTTCTTCTCCTTCACCAAATTTTAGGTTACTTCATCACTAAGAAACTAGGTTAAAAGACTATTAATTAATGACACATATTTTATATACATTTGTAATAATTCGAATTATATAATGAGGCTCGATAGTCTATTTATTCATCATACTCATATGGTATAATGTTATATTAATAGATGTAAACAATTTCAATATTTTTCTTATTCTCCATCACCAAATTTTAGGTTACTTCATCACTAAGAAATTCAGTTAAAAGACTATTAACTAATGACACATATTTCATATACATTGGTAATAATTAAAATTGTATATTGAGGCTCGATAGTATATTTATTCACCATACTCATATGGTATTATGGTACAATAGATGTAATCAATTTCAATATTTTTCTTATTCTCAATCACCAAAATTTAGGTTACTTGATCACTAAGAAACTAAGTTAAAACACTATTAATTAATGACACATATTACATATACATTGGTAATAATTCAAATTATATAATGAGGCTCGATAGTATATTTATTCACACTATTCATATTGTATCATGGTATAATTAATGTAAATAATTTCGATATTTTTCTTCTTCTCCATTACCAAATTTTAGGTTACTTCATCAATAAGAAACTAAGATAAAAGACTATTAATTAATGACACATATTTCATATATATTGGTAATAACTAAAATTATATACTGACTCGATATTATAGTTATTCTCCATACTCATATAGTATAATGGTATAGTAGATGTAAACAATTTTAATATTTATCTTCTTCTCCGTCAAAAATTTAGGTTACTTCATCACTAAGAAACTAAGTTAAAAGACTATTAATTAATGACACATATTTTATATACATTGGTAATAATTCAAATTATATAATGAGGCTCGATAGTATATTTATTCACCATACACATATGGTATAATGGTATAATAGATGTAAACAATTTCGATATTTTTCTTCTTCTCCATCACCAAATTTTAGGTTACTTCATCACAAAGAAACTAAGTTAAAAGACTATTAATTAATGACACATATTTCATATACATTGGTAATAATTCAAATTATATAATGAGACTCGATATTATAGTTATTCTCCATACTCATATCGTATAATGGTATAATAGATGTAAACAATTTAAATATTTTTCTTCTTCTCCGTCACCTGATTTTAGGTTACTTCATCACTAAGAAAGTAAGTTAAAAGACTATTAATTAATGACACATACTTTATATACATTAGTAATAATTCAAATTATATAATGAGGCTAGATACTATATTTATTCACGCTATTCATATAGTATAATGTTATAATAGATGTAAACAATTTTAATATTTTTCTTCTTCTCCGTCACCAAATTTTAGGTTACTTCATCACTAAGAAACTAAGTTAAAAGACAATTAATTAATGACACATATTTTATATACATTGGTAATAATTTAAATTATATAATGAGGCTCGATAGTATATTTATTCACACTATTCATATTGTATTATGGTATAATAGATGTATATAATTTCGATATTTTTCTTCTTCTACATCACCAAATTCTAGGTTACTTATTCACTAATAAACTAAGTTAAAAAATCATTAATTAATGACACATATTACATTTACATTGGTAATAATTCGAATTATATAATGAGGCTCGATAGTATATTTATTCACACTATTCATATTGTATTATGGTATAATAGATGTAAATAATTTCGATATTTTTCTTCTTCTCCATTACCATATTTTAGGTTACTTAATCACTAAGAAACATAGTTAAAAGATCATTAATTAATGACACATATTTCATATACATTGGTAATAATTCAAATTATATAACGAGGCTCGATAGTATATTTATTCACCACATTCATATTTTATTATGGTATAATAGATGTACACAATTTCGATATATTTCTTCTTCTCCATCACCAAATTTTAGGTTACTTCATCACTAAGAAGCTAAGTTAAAAGACTATTAATTAATGACACATATTATATATACATTGGTAATAATTCAAATTTTATAATGAAACTCGATATTATAGTTATTCTCCATACTCATATAGTATAATGGTATAATAGATGTAAATAATTTCAATATTTTTCTTCTTCTCCTTCACCAAATTTTAGGTTATTTCATCACTAAGAAACTAGGTTAAAAGACTATTAATTAATGACACATATTTAATATACATTTGTAATAATTCGAATTATATAATGAGGCTCGATAGTATATTTATTCATCATACTCATATGGTATAATTGTATAATAGATGTAAACAATTTCGATATTTTTCTTATTCTCCATCACCAAATTTTAGGTTACTTCATCACTAAGAAATTCAGTTAAAAGACTATTAATTAATGACAAATATTTCATATACATTGGTAATAATTAAAATTAAATATTGAGGCTCGATAGTATATTTATTCACCATACTCATATGGTATTATGATACAATAGATGTAATCAATTTCAATATTTTTCTTATTCTCAATCACCAAAATTTAGGTTACTTGATCACTAAGAAACTAAGTTAAAAGACTATTAATTAATGACACATATTACATATACATTGGTAATAATTCAAATTATATAATGAGGCTCGATAGTATATTTATTCACACTATTCATATTGTATAATGGTATAATAGATGTAAACAATTTTAATATTTATCTTCTTCTCTGTCACCAAATTTTAGGTTACTTCATAACTAAGAAAATAAGTTAAAAGACTATTAATTAATGACACATATTTTATATGCATTGGTAATAATTCAAATTATATAATGAGGCTCGATAGTATATTTATTCACCATACACATATGGTTAATGGTATAATAGATGTAAACAATTTCGATATTTTTCTTCTTCTACATCACCAAATTTTAGGTTACTTCATCACAAAGAAACTAAGTTAAAAGACTATTAATTAATGACACATATTTCATATACATTGGTAATAATTCAAATTATATAATGAGAATCGATATTATAGTTATTCTCCATACTCATATCATATAATGGTATAATAGATGTAAACAATTTCAATATTTTTCTTCTTCTCCGTTACCTGATTTTAGGTTACTTCATCACTAAGAAACTAAGTTAAAAGACTATTAATTAATGACACATACTTTATATATATTTGTAATAATTCAAATTATATAATGAGGCTAGATACTATATTTATTCACGCTATTCATATAGTATAATGTTATAATAGATGTAAACAATTTTATTATTTTTCTTCTTCCCCGTCACCAAATTTTAGGTTACTTCATCACGAAGAAACTGAGTTAAAAGACTATTAATTAATGACACATATTTTATATACATTGGTAATAATTCAAATTATATAATGAGGCTCGATAGGATATTTATTCACGCTATTCATATAGTATAATGTTATAATAGATGTAAATAATTTCGAAATTTTTCTTCTTCTCCATCACCAAATTTTAGGTTACTTCATCACTAAGAAACTAAGTTAAAAGATCATTAATTAATGAACCATATTTCATATATATTAGTAATAATTAAAATTATATAATGAGGCTCGATAGTATATTTATTCACCACATTCATATTTTATTATGGTATAATAGATGTACACAATTTTGATATTTTTCTGATTTTCCATCACCAAATTTTAGGTTAACTTCATCACTAAGAAACTAAGTTAAAAGACTATTAATTGATGACACATATTTCATATAAATTGGTAATAATTCAAATTATATAATGAGGCTCAATAGTATATTTATTCACGACATTCATATTTTATTCTGGTATAATATATGTACACAATTTCGAAATTTTTCTTCTTCTCCTTCACCAAATTTTAGGTTACTTCATCATTAAGAAACTAGGTTAAAAGACTATTAATTAATGACACATATTTTATATACATTTGTAATAATTCGAATTATATAATGAGGCTCGATAGTATATTTATTCATCATACTCATATGGTATAATGGTATAATAGATGTAAACAATTTCGATATTTTTCTTATTCTCAATCACAAAAATTTAGGTTACTTGATCACTAAGAAACTAAGTTAAAAGACTATTAATTAATGACACATATTACATATACATTGGTAATAATTCAAATTATATAATGAGGCTCGATAGTATATTTATTCACACTATTCATATTGTATCATGGTATAATAAATGTAAATAATTTCGATATTTTTCTTCTTCTCCATTACCAAATTTTATGTTACTTCATCAATAAGAAACTAAGATAAAAGACTATTAATTAATGACACATATTTCATATATATTGGTAATAACTAAAATTATATACTGACTCGATATTATAATTATTCTCCATACTCATATAGTATAATGGTATAATTGATGTAAACAATTTTAATATTTATCTTCTTCTCCGTCACCAAATTTTAGGTTACTTCATCACTAAGAAACTAAGTTAAAAGACTATTAATTAATGACACATATTTTATATACATTGGTAATAATTCAAATTATATAATGAGGCTCGATAGTATATTTATTCACCATACACATATGGTATAATGGTATAATAGATGTAAGCAATTTCGATATTTTTCTTCTTCTCCATCACCAAATTTTAGGTTACTTCATCACAAAGAAACTAAGTTAAAAGACTATTAATTAATGACACATACTTTATATACATTGGTAATAATTCAAATTATATAATGAGGCTAAATACTATATTTATTCATGCTATTCATATAGTATAATGTTATAATAGATGTATACAATTTCAATATTGTTCTTCTTCTCCGTCACCAAATTTTAGGTTACTTCATCACTAAGAAACTAAGTTAAAAGACTATTAATTAATGACACATACTTTATATACATTTGTAATAATTAAAATTATATAATGAGGCTAGATACTATATTTATTTACGCTATTCATATAGTATAATGTTATAATAGATGTAAACAATTTTAATATTTTTCTTCTTCCCCGTCACCAAATTTTAGGTTACTTCATCACGAAGAAACTGAGTTAAAAGACTATTAATTAATGACACATATTTTATATACATTGGTAATAATTCAAATTATATAATGAGGCTCGATAGGATATTTATTCACGCTATTCATATAGTATAATGTTATAATAGATGTAAATAATTTCGAAATTTTTCTTCTTCTCCATCACCAAATTTTAGGTTACTTCATCACTAAGAAACTAAGTTAAAAGATCATTAATTAATGACACATATTTCATATATATTAGTAATAATTAAAATTATATAATGAGGCTCGATAGTATATTTATTCACCACATTCATATTTTATTATGGTATAATAGATGTACACAATTTTGATATTTTTCTGATTTTCCATCACCAAATTTTAGGTTACTTCATCACTAAGAAACTAAGTTAAAAGACTATTAATTAATGACACATATTTCATATAAATTGGTAATAATTCAAATTATATAATGAGGCTCAATAGAATATTTATTCACATCATTCATATTTTATTATGGTTTAATAGATGTACACAATTTCAAAAAATTTTCTTCTTCTCCATCACCAAATTTTAGGTTACTTCATCACTAAGAAACTAAGTTAAAAGACTATTAATTAATGACACATATTTCATATACATTGGTAATAATTCAAATTATATAATGAGGCTCGATAGTATATTTATTCACGCTATTCATATTGTATTATGGTATAATAGATGTAAACAATTTCAATATTTTTCTTCTTCTCCATCACCAAATTTTAGGTTACTTCATCACTAAGAAACTAAGTTACAAGATCATTAATTAATGACACATATTTCATATATATTGGTAATAATTCAAATTATATAATGATGCCCGATAGTATATTTATTCACCACATTCATATTTTATCATGGTATAGTAGATGTAAACAATTTTGATATTTTTCTTCTTCTCCATCACTAAATTTTAGGTTACTTCATCTATAACAAACTAAGTTTAAAGACTATTAATTAATGACACATATTTCATATATTGGTAATAATTCAAATTTTATAATGAAACTCGATATTATAGTTATTCACCATACTCATATGGTATAATGGTATAATAGATGTAAAGAATTTCGATATTTTTCTTCTTCTCCATCACCAAATTTTAGGTTAATTCATCACTAAGAAACTGAGTTAAAAGATCCTTAATTAATGACACATATTTCATATACATTGGTAATAATTCAAATTATATAATGAGGCTTGATAGTATATTTATTCAACACATTTATATTTTATTATGGTATAATAGATGTACACAATTTTGATATTTTTCTTCTTCTCAGTCACCAAATTTTAGGTTACTTCAATACTAAGAAACTAGGTTAAAAGACTATTAATTAATGACACATATTTTATATACATTTGTAATAATTCGAATTATATAATGAGGCTCGATAGTATATTCATTCATCATACTCATATGGTATAATGGTATAATAGATGTAAACAATTTCGATATTTTTATTCTTCTCCGTCACCAAATTTTCTTCTCCGTCACCAAATTTTAGGTTACTTTATCATTAAGAAACTAAGTTAAAAGACTATTAATTAATGACAGATATTTCATATAAATTGGTAATAATTCAAATTATATAATGAGACTCGATAGTATATTTATTCACCACATTCATATGTTCTTATGGTATAATAGATGTACACAATTTCGATATTTTAATTCTTATCCATCACCAAATTTTAGGTTACATCATCACTAAGAAGCTAAGTAAAAAGATTATTAATTAATGACACATATTATATATACATTGGTAATAATTCAAATTTTATATTGAAACTCGATATTATAGTTATTCTCCATACTCATATAGTATAATGGTATAATAGATGTAAAACATTTCAATATTTTTCTTCTTCTTCTTCTTCACCAAATTTTAGGTTATTCCATCACTAATAAACTAGGTTAAAAGACTATTAATTAATGACACATATTTTATATACATTTGTAATAATTCGAATTATATAATGAGGCTCGATAGTATATTTATTCATCATACTCATATGGTATAATGGTATAATAGATGTAAACAATTTCGATATTTTTTTTTCTCCATCACCAAATTTTAGGTTACTTCATCACTAAGAAGCTAAGTTTAAAATACTATTAATTAATGACACATATTTCATATACATTGGAAATATTCAATTTATATATGAGGCTCGAATAGGATATTTATTCACGCTATTCATATAGTATAATGTTACAATAGATGTAAGCAATTTTAAATATTTTTCTTCTTCTCCGTCACCAAATTTTAGGTTACTTCAATACTAAGAAACTAGGTTAAAAGACTATTAATTAATGACACATATTTTATATACATTGGTAATAATTCAAATTATATAATGAGACTCGATATTATAGTTATTCTCCATACTCATATCGTATAATGGTATAATAGATGTAAACAATTTCAATATTTTTCTTCTTCTCCGTCACCTGATTTTAGGTTACTTCATCACTAAGAAACTAAGTTAAAAGACTATTAATTAATGACACATCTTTATATACATTAGTAATAATTCAAATTATATAATGAGGCTAGATACTATATTTATTCACGCTATTCATATAGTATAATGTTATAGTAGATGTAAACAATTTTAATATTTTTCTTCTTCTCCCGTCACCAAATTTTAGGTACTTCATCACTAAGAAACTAAGTTAAAAGACAATTAATTAATGACACTATTTTATATACATTGGTAATAATTCAAATTATATAATGAGGCTCGATAGTATATTTATTCACACTATTCATATTGTATTATGGTATAATAGATGTATATAATTTCGATATTTTCTTCTTCTACATCACCAAATTCTAGGTTACTTCATCACTAATAAACTAAGTTAAAAGATCATTAATTAATGACACATATTACATATACATTGGTAATAATTCGAATTATATAATGAGCGCTCGACAGTATATTATTCACACTATTCATATTGTATTATGGTATAATAGATGTAAATAATTTCGATATTTTTCTTCTTCTGCATCACCAAATTTTAGGTTACTTCATCACTAAGAAACTAAGTTAAAAGATCATTAATTAATGACACATATTTCATATACATTGGTAATAATTCAATTATATAACGAGGCTCGATAGTATATTTATTCACCATACTATATGGTATTATGATACAATAGATGTAATCAATTTCAATATTTTTCTTATTCTCAATCACCAAAATTTAGGTACTTGATCACTAAGAAACTAAGTTAAAAGACTATTAATTAATGATACATATTACATATACATTGGTAATAATTCAAATTATATAATGAGGCTCGATAGTATAATTTAATCACACTATTCATATTGTATAATGGTATAATAAGATGTAAACAATTTTAATATTTATCTTCTCTGTCACCAAATTTTAGGTTACTTCATAACTAAGAAAATAAGTTAAAAGACTATTAATTAATGACACATATTTTATATACATTGGTAAATAATTCAAATTATATAATGAGGCTCGATAGTATATTTATTCACCATACACATATGGTTTATGGTATAGTAGATGTAAACAATTTCGATATTTTTCTTCTTCTCCATCACCCAAATTTTAGGTTACTTCATCACAAAAGAAACTAAGTTAAAAGACTATTAATTAATGACACATATTTCATATACATTGGTAATAATTCAAATTATCTAATGAGACTCGATATTATAGTTATTCTCTATACTCATATCATATAATGGTATAATAGATGTAAACAATTTCATATTTTTCTTCTTCTCCGTTACCTGATTTTAGGTTACTTCATCACTAAGAAACTAAGTTAAAAGACTATTAATTAATGACACATACTTTATATACATTGTAATAATTCAAATTATATAATGAGGCTAGATACTATATTTATTCACGCTATTCATATAGTATAATGTTATAATAGATGTAAACAATTTAATATTTTTCTTCTTCTCCGTCACCAATTTTAGGTTACTTCATCACGAAGAAACTGAGTTAAAAGACTATTAATTAATGACACATATTTTATATACATTGGTAATAATTCAAATTATCTAATGAGGCTCGATAGGATATTTATTCACGCTATTCATATAGTATAATGTTATAATAGATGTAAATAATTTCGAAATTTTTCTTCTTCCGCATCACCAAATTTTAGGTTACTTCATCACTAAGAAACTAAGTTAAAAGATCATTAATTAATGACACATATTTCATATATATTAGTAATAATTAAAATTATATAATGAGGCTCGATTAGTATATTTATTCACCACATTCATATTTTATTATGGTATAATAGATGTACAACATTTGATATTTTTCTGATTTTCCATCACCAAATTTTAGGTTACTTCATCACTAAGAAACTAAGTTAAAAGGACTATTAATTAATGACACATATTACATATAAATTGGTAATAATTCAAATTATATAATGAGGCTCAATAGAATATTTATTCACATCATTCATATTTTATTATGTATAATAGATGTACACAATTTCAAAATTTTCTTCTTCTCCATCACCAAATTTTAGGTTACCTCATCACTAAGAAGCTAAGTTAAAAGACTATTAATTAATGACACTTATTTCATATTACACTGGTAATAATTCAAATTATATAATGAGGCTCGATAGTATATTTATTCACGCTATTCATGTAGTATAATGTTATAATAGATGTAAACAATTTCAATATTTTTCTTCTTCTCCTTCAACCAAATTTTAGGTTACTTCATCACTAAGAAACTAGGTTAAAAGACTATTAATTAATGACACATATTTTATATACATTGGTAAATAATTCAAATTATATAATGAGACTCGATAGTATATTTATTCACACTATTCATATTGTATTATGGTATAATAGATGTAAATAATTTCGATATTTTTCGTCTTCTCCATCACCAAATTTTAGGTTACATCATCACTAAGAAACTAAGTTAAAAGATCATTAATTAATGACACATATTTCATATACATTGGTAATAATTCAAATTTATATAATGAGGGCCCGATAGTATATTTATTCACCACATTCATATTTTATTATGGGTATAATAGATGTACACAATTTTGATATTTTTCTGATTTTCCATCACCAAATTTTAGGTTACTTCATCACTAAGAAACTAAGTTAAAAGACTATTAATTAATGACACATATTTCATATAAATTGGTAATAAATCAATTATATAATGAGGCTCAATAGTATATTTATTCACGAAATTCATTATTTTATTATGGTATTATAGATGTACACAATTTCGAAATTTTCTTCTTCTCCATCACAAATTTTAGGTTACTTCATCACTAAGAAGCTAACTTAAAATACTATTAATTAATGATACATATTTCATATACATTGGTAATAATTCAATTATATAATGAGGCTCGATAGGATATTTATTAACGCTATTCATATAGTATAATGTTATAATAGATGTAAACAATTTCGATATTTTTCTTCTTCTCCTTCACCAAATTTTAGGTTACTTCATCACTAAGAAACTAGGTTATAAAGACTATTAATTAATGACACATATTTTATATACATTGGTAATAATTCAAATTATATAATGAGACTCGATACTATATTTATTCACACTATTCATATTGTATTATGGTATAATAGATGTAAATAATTTTGATATTTTTCTTCTTCTCCATCAACAAATTTTAGGTTACTTCATCACTAAGAAACTAAGTTTAAATAGTTCATAATTAATGACACATATTCATATATATTGGTAATAATTCAAATTATATAATGAGGCCCGATAGTATATTTATTCACCACATTCATATTTTATTATGGTATAATAGATGTACACAATTTTGATATTTTTCCTGATTTTCCATCACCAAATTTTAGGTTACTTCATCACTAAGAAACTAAGTTAAAAGACTATTAATTAATGACACATATTTCATATAAAATTGGTAATAAATTCAAATTATATAATGAGGCTCAATAGTATATTTATTCACGACATTCATATTTTATTATGGTATATATAGATGTACACAATTTCGAAAATTTTCTTCTTCTCCATCACCAAATTTAGGTTACTTCATCACTAAGAAGCTAAGTTAAAATACTATTAATTAATGACACATATTTCATATACATTGATAATAATTCAATTATATAATGAGGCTCGATAGGTATTTATTCACGTTATTCATATAGTATAATGTATAATAGATGTAAACAATTTTAATATTTTCTTCTTCTCCGTCACCAAATTTTAGGTTACTTCATCACTAAGAAACTAAGTTAAAAGACTATTAATTAATGACACATATTTTATATACATTGGTAATAATTCAAATTATATAATGAGTCCCGATAGTATATTTATTCACCATACGCATATGGTATAATGGTATAATAGATGTAAACAATTTCGATATTTTTCTTCTCTCCATCACCAAATTTTAGGTTACTTCATCAACTAAGAAACTAAGTTAAAAGATCATTAATTAATGACACATATTTCATATACATTGGTAATAATTCAAATTATATAATGAGGCTCGATAGTATATTTATTGACCACATTCATATTTTATTATGGTATAATAGATGTACACAATTTTGATATTTTTCTCTTCTCCATCACTAAATTTTAGGTTACTTCATCACTAAGAAACTAAGTTATAAGACTATAATTATTGAACACATATTTCAAAACCTTGGTAATAATTCAAATTCTATAATGAAACTCGATATTATAGTTATTCTCCTAACTCATATAGTATAATGGTATAATAGATGTAAACAATTTCAATATTTTTTTTCTTCTTCTTCACCAAGTTTTAGGTTACTTCATCACTAAGAAACTAGTTAAAGACTATTAATTAATGACACAATTTTATATACATTTGTAATAATTCGAATTATATAATGAGGCTCGATAGTATATTTATTCATCATACTCATATGGTATAATGGTATAATAGATGTAAACAATTTCTATATTTTCTTCTTCTTCATCACCAAATTTTAGGTTACTTCATCAAAAATAAACTAAGTTAAAAGACTATTAATTAATGACACATATTTCATATACATTGGTAATAAATCAAATTATATAATGAGACACGATATTATATTATTCATCCATACTCATATCGTATAATGGTATAATAGATGTAAATAATTTCGATATTTTTCTTCTTCTCCATCACCAAATTTTAGGTTACTTCATCACTAAGAAACTAAGTTAAAAGATCAATAATTAATGACACATATTTCATATACATTGGTAATAATTCAAATTATATAATGAGGCTCGATAGTATATTTATTCACCACATTCATATTTTATTATGGTATAATAGATGTACATAATTATGATATTTTTCTGATTTTCCATCACCAAATTTTAGGTTACTTCATCACTAAGAAACTAAGTTAAAAGACGATTAATTAATGACACATATTTCATATAATTGGTAATAATTCAAATTATATAATGAGACTCAATAGTATATTTATTCACGAAATTCATATTTTATTATGGTATTATAGATGTACACAATTTCGAAATTTTTCTTCTTCTCCATCACCAAATTTTAGGTTTACTTCATCACTAAGAAGCTAAGTTAAAATACTATTAATTAATGACACATATTTGATATACATTTGTAATAATTCAATTATATAATGAGGCTCGATAGGATATTTATTCACACTATTCATATTGTATTATGGTATAATAGATGTAAATAATTTCGATATTTTTCTCCTTCTCCATCACCAAATTTTATGTTACTTCATCACTAAGAAACTAAGTTAAAAGATCATTAATTAATGACACATATTACATATACATTGGTAATAATTCAAATTATATAATAAGGTTCGATAGTATATTTATTCACACTATTCATATTGTATTATGGATAATAGATGTAAATAATTTCGAAATTTTTCTTCTTCTCCATCACCAAATTTTAGGTTACTTCATCACTAAGAAACTAAGTTAAAAGATCATTAATTAATGACACATTTTTCATATATATTGGTAATAATTCAAATTATATAATGAGGCCCGATAGTATATTTATTCACCACATTCATATTTTATTATGGTATAATAGATGTACACAATTTTGATATTTTTCTGTTTTCGATCACCCAAATTTTAGGTTACTTCATCACTAAGAAACTAAGTTAAAAGACTATTAATTAATGACACATATTTCATATAATTGGTAATAATTCAAATTATATAATGAGGCTCAATAGTATTATTTATTCACGAAATTCATATTTTATTATGGTATTATAGATGTACACAATTTCGAAATTTTTCTTCTTCTCCATAACCAAATTTTAGGTTACTTCATCACTAAGAAGCTAAGTTAAAATACTATTAATTAATGACACATATTTCATATACATTGATAATAATTCAATTATATAATGAGGCTCGATAGGATATTTATTCACACTATTCATATTGTATTATGGTATAATAGATGTAAATAATTTCGATATTTTTCTTCTTCTCCATCGCCCAAATTTTATGTTACTTCACCACTAAGAAACTAAGTTAAAAGATCATTAATTAATGACACATATTACATATACATTGTTAATAATTCAAATTATATAATGAGGTTCGATAGTATATTTATTCACACTATTCATATTGTATTATGGTATAATAGATGTAAATAATTTCAATATTTTTCTTCTTCTATATCACCAAATTTTACGTTACTTCATAACTAAGAAAACTAAGTTAAAGATCATTAATTAATGACACATATTTCATATATATTGGTAATAATTCAAATTATATAATGAGGCCCGATAGTATATTTATTCACCACATTCATATTTTATTATGGTATAATATGATGTACACAATTTTGATATTTTTCTGATTTTCCATCACCAAATTTTAGGTTACTTCATCATTAAGAAACTAAGTTAAAAGACTATTAATTATTGACACATATTTCATATACATTGGTAGTAATTCAAATTATATAATGAGGCTTGATAGTATATTTATTCACCATATTCATATTTTATTATGGTATAATAGATGTACACAATTTTGATATTTTCTTCTTCTCCATCACTAAATTTTAGGTTACTTCATCACTAAGAAACTATGTTAAAAGACTATTAATTAATGACACATATTTCATATACATTGGTAATAATTCAAATTTATAATGAAACTCGATATTATAGTTATTCTCCATACTCATATAGTATGATGGTATACATAGATGTAAACAATTTCAATATTTTTCTTCTTCTTCTTCACAAAATTTTAGGTTACTTCATCACTAAGAAACTAGGTTAAAAGGACTATTAATTAATTGACACAATTTTATATACATTTGTAATAATTTCGAATTATATAATGAGGCTCGATAGTATATTTATCATCATACTCATATGGTAAAATGGTATAATAGATGTAAACAATTTCGATATTTTTCTTCTTCTTCATCACCAAATATTAGTTACTTCATCAAAAAGAAACTAAGTTAAAAGACTATTAATTAATGACACATATTTCATATACATTGGTAATAAATCAAATTATATAATGAGACACGATATTATAGTTATTCTCCATACTCATATCTTATAATGGTATAATAGATGTTAACAATTTCGATATTTTTCTTCTTCTCCATCACCAAATTTTAGGTTACTTCATCACTAAGAAACTAAGTTAAAAGTCTATTAATTAATGACACATATTTCATATACATTGCGAATAATTCAAATTATATAATGAGGCTCGATATTATATTTATTCACACTATTCATATTGTATTATGGTATAATATATGTAAATAATTTTCTATATTTTCCTTCTTCTCCATCACCAAATTTTAGGTTACTTCATTACTAAGAAACTAAGTTAAAGATCATTAATTAATGACACATATTACATATACATTGGTAATAATTCAAATTATATAATGAGGTTCGATAGTATATTTGTTCACACTATTCATATTAGATTATGGTATAATAGATGTAAATAATTTCGATATTTTTCTTCTTCTCCATCACCAAATTTTAGGTTACTTCATCACTAAGAAACTAAGTTAATAGATCATTAAATAATGACACATATTTCATATACATTGGTAATAATTCAAATTATATTAATGAGGCTCGATAGTATATTTATTCACCACATTCATATTTTATTATGGTATAATAGATGTACATAATTATGATATTTTTCTGATTTTCCATCACTAAATTTTAGGTTACTTCATCACTAAGAAACTAAGTTAAAAGACGATTAATTAATTACACATATTTCATATAAATTGGTAATAATTCAAATTATATAATGAGACTCAATAGTATATTTATTCACGAAATTCATATTTTATTTTGGTATTATAGATGTACACAATTTCGAAATTTTTCTTCTTCTCCATCACCAAATTTTAGGTTACTTCATTACTAAGAAGCTAAGTTTAAAATACTATTAATTAATGACACATATTTGATATACATTTGTAATAATTCAATTATATAATGAGGCTCGATAGGATATTTATATTCACACTACTATTATATTGTATTATGGTATAATAGATGTAAATAATTTCGATATCTTCTTCTTCTCCATCACCAAATTTTATGTTACTTCATCACTAAGAAACTAAGTTAAAAGATCATTAATTAATGACACATATTACATATACATTGGTAATATTCAAACTATATAATGAGGTTCGATAGTATATTTATTCACACTATTCATATTGTATTATGGTATAATAGATGTAAATAATTTCGATATTTTTTCTTCTTCTCCATCACCAAATTTTAGGTTACTTCATCACTAAGAAACTAAGTTAAAAGATCATTAATTAATGACACATATTTCATATATATTGGTAATAATTCAAATTATATAATGAGGCCTGATAGTATATTATTCACCACATTCATATTTTATTATGGTATAATAGATGTACACAATTTTGATATTTTTCTGATTTTCGATCACCAAATTTTAGGTTACTTCATCACTAAGAAACTAAGTTAAAAGACTATTAATTAATGACACATATTTCATATAAATTGGTAATATTCCAAATTATATAATGAGGCTCAATAGTATATTTATTCACGAAATTCATATTTTATTATGGTATTATAGATGTACACAATTTCGAAATTTTTCTTCTTCTCCATCACCAAATTTTAGGTTACTTCCATCACTAAGAAGCTAAGTTAAAATACTATTAATTAATGACACATATTTCAATACATTGGTAATAATTCAATAATATAATGAGGCTCGATAGGATATTTATTCACACTATCCATATTGTATTATGGTATATAAGATGTAAATAATTTCGATATTTTTCTCCTTCTCCTTCACTAAATTTTATGTTACTTCATCACTAAGAAACTAAGTTAAAAGATCATTAATTAATGACACATATTACATATACATTGGTAATAATTCAAATTATATAATGAGGTTCGATAGTATAATTTATTCACACTATTCGTATTGTATTATGATATAATAGATATAAATAATTTCGATATTTTTCTTCTTCTCCATCACCAAATTTTAGGTTACTTCATCACTAAGAAACTAAGTTAAAAGATCATTAATCAATGACACATATTTCATATATATTGGTAATAATTCAAATTATATAATGAGGCCCGATAGTTATATTATTCACCACATTCATATTTTATTATGGTATAATAGATGTACACCAATTTTGATATTTTTTCTGATTTTCCATCACCAATTTTAGGTTACTTCATCACTAAGAAACTAAGTTAAAAGACTATTAATTAATGACACATATTTCATATAAATTGGTAATAATTCAAATTATATAATGAGGCTCAATAGTATATTTATTCACGACATTCATATTTTATTATGGTATAATAGATGTACACAATTTCGAAAATTTTCTTCTTCTCCATCCAAATTTTAGGTTACTTCATCACTAAGAAGCTAAGTTAAAATACTATTAATTAATGACACATATTTCATATACATTGGTAATAATTCAATTATAATAATGAGGCTCGATAGGATATTTATTCACGCTATTCATATAGTATAATGTTTATAATAGATGTAAACAATTTTAATATTTTTCTTCTTCTCCGTCACCAAATTTTAGGTTACTTCATCACTAAGAAACTAAGTTAAAAGACTATAAATTAATGACACACATTTTATATACATTGGGAATAATTCAAATTATATAATGAGGCCCGATAGTATATTTATTCACCATACCGATATGATATAATGGTATAATAGATGTAAACAATTATGATATTTTTCTTCTTCTCCATCACCAAATTTTAGGTTACTTCATCACTAAGAAACTAAGTTAAAAGATCATTAATTAATGACACATATTTCATATACATTGGTAATAATTCAAATTATATAATGAGGCTCGATAGTATATTTATTCACCACATTCATATTTTATTATGGTATAATAGATGTACACAATTTTGATATTTTCTTCTACTCCATCACTAAATTTTAGGTTACTTCATCACTAAGAAACTAAGTTAAAAGACTATTAATTAATGACACATATTTCATATACATTGGTAATAATTCAAATTTTATAATGAAACTCGATATTATAGTTATTCTCCATACTTATATAGTATAATGGTATAATAGATGTAAACAATTTCAATATTTTTCTTCTTCTTCTTCACCAAATTTTAGGTTACTTCATCACTAAGAAACTAGGTTAAAAGACTATTAATTAATGACACAATTTTATATACATTTGTAATAATTCGAATTATATAATGAGGCTCGATAGTATATTTATTCATCATACTCATATGGTATAATGGTATAATAGATGTAAACAATTTCGATATTTTTCTTCTTCTCCATCACCAAATTTTAGGTTACTTCATCGAAAAGAAACTAAGTTAAAAGACTATTAATTAATGACACATATTTCATATACATTGGTAATAAATCAAATTATATAATGAGACACGATATTATAGTTATTCTCCATACTCATATTGTATAATGGTATAATAGATGTTAACAATTTCGATATTTTTCTTCTTCTCCATCACCAAATTTTTAGGTTACTTCATCACTAAGAAACTAAGTTAAAAGTCTATTAATTAATGACACATATTTCATATATATTGGGAATAATTCAAATTATATAATAAGGCTCGATATTATATTTATTCACACTATTCATATTGTATTATGGTATAATATATGTAAATAATTTCGATATTTTTCTTCTTCTCCATCACCAAATTTTAGGTTACTTCATTACTAAGAAACTAAGTTAAAAGATCATTATTAATGACACATATTACATATACATTGGTAATAATTCAAATTATATAATGAGGTTCGATAGGATACTTTATTCACACTATTCATATGGTATTATGGTATAATAGATGTAAATAATTTCGATATTTTCTTCTTCTCCATCACAAAATTTTAGGTTACTTCACCACTAAGAAACTAAGTTAAAAGATCATTAATTAATGACACATATTTCATATACATTGGTAATAATTCAAATTATATAATGAGGCTTGATAGTATATTTATTCACCACATTCATATTTTATTATGGTATAATAGATGTACATAATTATGATATTTTTCTGATTTTCCATCACTAAATTTTAGGTTACTTCATCACTAAGAAACTAAGTTAAAAGACGATTAGTTAATGACACATATTTCATATAAATTGGTAATAATTCAAATTATATAATGAGACTCAATAGTATATTTATTCACGAAATTCATATTTTATTTTGGTATTATAGATGTACACAATTTCGATATTTTTCTTCTTCTCCATCACCAAATTTTAGGTTACTTCATCACTAAGAAACTAAGTTAAAAGTCTATTAATTAATGACACATATTTCATATATATTGCGAATAATTCAAATTATATAATGAGGCTCGATATTATATTTATTCACACTATTCATATTGTATTATGGTATAAATATATGTAAATAATTTCTATATTTTTCTTCTTCTCCATCACCAAATTTTATGTTACTTCATCACTAAGAAACTAAGTTAAAAGATCATTAATTAATGACACATATTACATATACATTGGTAATAATTCAAATTATATAATGAGGTTCGATAGTATATTTATTCACACTATTCATATTGTATTATGGTATAATAGATGTAAATAATTTCGATATTTTTCTTCTTCTCCATCACCAAATTTTAGTTACTTCATCACTAAGAAACTAAGTTAAAAGATCATTAATTAATGACACTATTTCATATACATTGGTAATAATTCAAATTATATAATGAGGCTCAATAGTATATTTATTCACGAAATTCATATTTTATTATGGTATTATAGATGTACACAATTTCGAAATTTTTCTTCTTCTCCATCACCAAATTTTAGGTTACTTCATCACTAAGAAGCTAAGTTAAAATACTATTAATTAATGACACATATTTCATATACATTGGTAATAATTCAATAATATAATGAGGCTCGATAGGATATTTATTCACACTATCCATATTGTATTATGGTATCATAGATGTAAATAATTTCGATATTTTTTCTCCTTCTCCTTCACTAAATTTTATGTTACTTCATCACTAAGAAACTAAGTCAAAAGATCTTAATTAATGACACATATTACATATACATGGTAATAATTCAAATTATATAATGAGGTTGGATAGTATATTTATTCACACTATTCATATTGTATTATGGTATAATAGATGTAAATAATTTCGATATTTTTCTTCTTCTCCATCACCAAATTTTAGGTTACTTCATCACTAAGAAACTAAGTTAAAAGATCATTAATTAATGACACATATTTCATATATATTGGTAATAATTCAAATTATATAATGAGGCCTGATAGTATATTTATTCACCACATTCATATTTTATTATGGTATAATAGATGTACACAATTTTGATATTTTTCTGATTTTCGATCACAAAATTTTTGGTTACTTCATCACTAAGAAACTAAGTTAAAAGACTATTAATTAATGACACATATTTCATATAAATTGGTAATAATTCAAATTATATAATGAGGCTCAATAGTATATTTATTCAACGAAATTCATATTTTATTATGGTATTATAGATGTACACAATTTCGAAATTTTTCTTCTTCTCCATCACCAAATTTTAGGTTACTTCATCACTAAGAAGCTAAGTTAAAATACTATTAATTAATGACACATATTTCATATACATTGGTAATAATTCAATAATATAATGAGGCTCGATAGGATATTTATTCACACTATCCATATTGTATTATGGTATAAAATATGTAAATAATTTCGATATTTTTCTCCTTCTCCTTCACTAAATTTTATGTTACTTCATCACTAAGAACTAAGTTAAAAGATCATTAATTAATGACACATATTACATATACATTGGTAATAATTCAAATTATATAATGAGGTTCGATAGTATAATTATTCACACTATTCGTATTGTATTATGATATATAGATATAAATAATTTCGATATTTTTCTTCTTCTCCATCACCAAATTTTAGGTTACTTCATCACTAAGAAACTAAGTTAAAAGATCATTAATTAATGACACATATTTCATATATATTGGTAATAATTAAAATTATATAATGAGGCCCGATAGTAAATTTATTCACCACATTCATATTTTATTATGGTATAATAGATGTACACAATTTTGATATTTTTCTGATTTTCCATCACCAAATTTTAGGTTACTTCATCACTAAGAAACTAAGTTAAAAGACTATTAATTAATGACACATATTTCATATAAATTGGTAATAATTCAAATTATATAATGAGGCTCAATAGTATATTTATTCACGACATTCATATTTTATTATGGTATAATAGATGTACGCAATTTCGAAAATTTTCTTCTTCTCCATCACCAAATTTTAGGTTACTTCATCACTAAGAAGCTAAGTTAAAATACTATTAATTATGACACATATTTCATATACATTGGTAATAATTCAATTATATAATGAGGCTCGATAGGATATTTATTCACGCTATTCATATAGTATAATGTTATAATAGATGTAAACAATTTTAATATTTTTCTTCTTCTCCGTCACCAAATTTTAGGTTACTTCATCACAAAGAAAACTAAGTTAAAATACTATTAATTAATGACACATATTTTATATACATTGGTAATAATTCAAATTATATAATGAGGCCCGATAGTATATTTATTCACCATACGCATATGATATAATGGTATAATAGATGTACACAATTTTGATATTTTTCTTCTACTCCATCACTAAATTTTAGGTTACTTCATCACTAAGAAACTAAGTTAAAAGACTATTAATTAATGACACATTTTTCATATACATTGGTAATAATTCAAATTTTATAATGAAACTCGATATTATAGTTTATTCTCCATACTCATATAGTATAATGGTATAATAGATGTACACAATTTTGATATTTTTCTTCTTCTCCATCACCAAATTTTATGTTACCTCTCATCACTAAGAAAACTAAGTTAAAAGACTATTAATTAATGACACATATTTCATATACATTGGTAATAATTCAAATTTTATAATGAAACTCGATATTATAGTTATTCTCCATACTCATATAGTATAATGGTATAATAGATGTAAACAATTTCAATATTTTTCTTCTTCTCCATCACCAAATTTTAGGTTACTTCATCACTAAGAAGCTAATTTAAAAGATTATTAATTAATGACCACATATTATATTTACATTGGTAATAATTCAAATTTTATAATGAAACTCGATATTATAGTTATTCTCCATACTCATATAGTATAATGGTATAATAGATGTAAACAATTTCAATATTTTTTCTTCTTCTTCTTCTTCAACAAATTTTAGGTTACTTCATCACTAATAAACTAGGTTAAAAGACTATTAATTAATGACACATATTTTATATACATTTGTAATAATTCGAATTATATAATGAGGCTTGATAGTATATTTATTCATCATACTCATATGGTATAATGGTATAATAGATGTAAACAATTTCGATATTTTTCTTCTTCTCCATCACCAAATTTTAGGTTACTTCATCACTAAGAAGCTAAGTTAAAATACTATTAATTAATGACACATATTTCATATACATTGGTAACAATTCAATTATATAATGAGGCTCGATAGGATATTTATTCACGCTATTCATATAGTATAATGTTACAATAGATATAAACAATTTAAATATTTTTCTTCTTCTCCGTCACCAAATTTTAGGTTACTTCATCACTAAGAAACTAAGTTAAAAGACTATTATTTAATGACACATATTTTATATACATTGGTAATAATTCATATTATATAATGAGGCCCGATATTATATTTATTCACCATACTCATATGGTATAATGGTATAATAAATGTAAACAATTTCGATATTTTTCTTCTTCTCCATCACCAAATTTTAGGTTACTTCATCACTAAGAAACTGAGTTAAAAGATCCTTAATTAATGACACATATTTCATATACATTGGTAATAATTCAAATTATATAATGAGGCTCGATAGTATATTTATTCACCACATTCATATATTATTATGGTATAATAGATGTACACAATTTTGATATTTTTCTTCTTCTCAGTCGCCAAATTTTAGGTTACTTCAATACTAAGAAACCAGGTTAAACGACTATTAATTAATGACACATATTTTATATACATTTGTAATAATTCGAATTATATAATTAGGCTTGATAGTATATTTATTCATCATACTCATATGGTATAATGGTATAATAGATGTAAACAATTTCGATATTTTTATTCTTCTCCGTCACCAAATTTTAGGTTACTTTATCATTAAGAAACTAAGTTAAAAGACTATTAATTAATGACAGATATTTCATATAAATTGGTAATAATTCAAATTATATAATGAGGCTCGATAGTATATTTATTCACCAAATTCATATGTTCTTATGGTATAATAGATGTACACAATTTCGATATTTTTCTTCTTCTCCATCTCCAAATTTTAGGTTACTTCATCACTAAGAAGCTAAGTTAAAAGATTATTATTTAATGACACATATTATATATACATTGGTAATAATTCAAATTTTATAATGAAACTCGATATTATAGTTATTCTCCATACTCATATAGTATAAATGTATAATAGATGTAAACAATTTCAATATTTTTCTTCTTCTTCTTCTTCACCAAATTTTAGGTTACTTCATCACTAAGAAGCTAAGTTAAAATACTATTAATTAATGACAAATATTTCATATACATTGGTAATAATTCAATTATATAATGAGGCTCGATAGGATATTTATTCACGCTATTCATATAGTATAATGTTACAAAAGATATAAACAATTTAAATATTTTTCTACTTCTCCGTCACCAAATTTTAGGTTACTTCATCACTAAGAAACTAAGTTAAAAGATCATTAATTAATGACACATATTTCATATACATTGGTAATAATTCAAATTATATAATGAGGCTCGATAGTATATTTATTCACCATACGCATATGGTATAATGGTATAATAAATGTAAACAATTTCGATATTTTTCTTCTTCTCCATCACGAAATTTTAGGTTACTTCATCACTAAGAAACAGAGTTAAAAGATCTTTAATTAATGACACATATTTCATATACATTGGTAATAATTCAAATTATATAATGAGGCTCGATAGTATATTATTCACGACATACTTATTTTATTATGGTATAATAGATGTGCACAATTTTGATAGTTTTCTTCTTCTCCATCACTAAATTTTAGGTTACTTCATCACTAAGAAACTAAGTTAAAAGACTATTAATTAATGACACATATTTCATATATTGGTAATAATTCAAATTTTATAATGAAACTGGATAGTATATTTATTCACCATACGCATATGGTATAATGGTATAATGGATGTACATAATTTTGATATTTTTCTGATTTTCCATCACCAAATTATAGGTTACTTCATCACTAAGAAACAAAGTTAAAATACTATTAATTAATGACACATATTTCATATACATGGTAATAATTCAATTATAGAATGAGGCTCGATAGGATATTTATTCACGCTATTCATATAGTATAATGTTATAATAGATGTAAACAATTTTAATATTTTTCTTCTTCTCCGTCACCCAAATTTTAGGTTACTTCATCACTAAGAAACTAAGTTAAAAGACTATTAATTAATGACACATATTTTATATACATTGGTAATAATTCAAATTATATAATGAGGCCCGATAGTATATTTATTCACCATACGCATATGGTATAATGGTAAAATAGATGTAAACAATTTCGATATTTTTCTTCTTCTCCATCACCAAATTTTAGGTTACTTCATCACTAAGAAACTGAGTTAAAAGATCCTTAATTAATGACACATATTTCATATACATTGGTAATAATTCAAAATTATATAATGAGGCTCGATAGTATTATTTATTCACCACATTCATATTTTATTATGGTATAATAGATGTACACAATTTTGATATTTTTCTTCTTCTCAGTCGCCAAATTTTAGGTTACTTCAATACTAAGAAACCAGGTTAAAAGACTATTAATTAATGACACATGTTTTATATACATTTGTAATAATTCGAATTATATAATGAGGCTTGATAGTATATTTATTCATCATACTCATATGGTATAATGGTATAATAGATGTAAAACAATTTCGGTATTTTATTCTTCTCCGTCACCAAATTTTAGGTTACTTTATCATTAAGAAACTAAGTTAAAAGACTATTAATTAATGACAGATATTTCATATAAATTGGTAATAATTCAAATTATATAATGAGGCTCGATAGTATATTTATTCACCACATTCATATGTTCTTATGGTATAATAGATGTACACAATTTCGATATTTTTCTTCTTCTCCATCACCAAATTTTAGGATACTTCATCACTAAGAAGCTAAGTTAAAAGATTATTAATTAATGACACATATTATATATACATTGGTAATAATTCAAATTTTATAATGAAACTCGATATTATAGTTATTCTCCATACTCATATAGTATAATGGTATAATAGATGTAAACAATTTCAATATTTTTCTTCTTCTTCTTCTTCACCAAATTTTAGGTTACTTCATCACTAATAAACTAGGTCAAAAGACTATTAATTAATGACACATATTTTATATACATTTGTGATAATTCGAATTATATAATGAGGCTTGATAGTATATTTATTCATCATACTCATATGGTATAATGGTATAATAGATGTAAACAATTTTGATATTTTTCTTCTTCTCCATCACCAAATTTTAGGTTACTTCATCGAAAAGAAACTAAGTTAAAAGACTATTAATTAATGACACATATTTCATATACATTGGTAATAAATCAAATTATATAATGAGACACGATATTATAGTTATTCTCAATACTCATATTGTATAATGGTATAATAGATGTTAACAATTTCGATATTTTTCTTCTTCTCCATCACCAAATTTTAGGTTACTTCATCACTAAGAAACTAAGTTAAAAGTCTATTAATTAATGACACATATTTCATATATATTGGGAATAATTCAAATTATATAATAAGGCTCGATATTATATTTATTCACACTATTCATATTGTATTATGGTATAATATATGTAAATAATTTCGATATTTTTCTTCTTCTCCATCACCAAATTTTAGGTTACTTCATTACTAAGAAACTAAGTTAAAAGATCATTATTAATGACACATATTACATATACATTGGTAATAATTCAAATTATATAATGAGGTTCGATAGGATATTTATTCACACTATTCATATGGTATTATGGTATAATAGATGTAAATAATTTCGATATTTTTCTTCTTCTCCATCACCAAATTTTAGGTTACTTCACCACTAAGAAACTAAGTTAAAAGATCATTAATTAATGACACATATTTCATAACATTGGTAATAATTCAAATTATATAATGAGGCTTGATAGTATATTTATTCACCACATTCATATTTTATTATGGTATAATAGATGTACATAATTATGATATTTTTCTGATTTTCCATCACTAAATTTTAGGTTCCTTCATCACTAAGAAACTAAGTTAAAAGACGATTAATTAATGACACATATTTCATATAAATTGGTAATAATTCAAATTATATAATGAGACTCAATAGTATATTTATTCACGAAATTCATATTTTATTTTGGTATTATAGATGTACACAATTTCGATATTTTTTCTTCTTCTCCATCACCAAATTTTAGGTTACTTCATCACTAAGAAACTAAGTTAAAAGTCTATTAATTAATGACACATATTTCATTATATTGCGAATAATTCAAATTATATAATGAGGCTCGATATTATATTTATTCACACTATTCATATTGTATTATGGTATAATATAATGTAAATAATTTCTATATTTTTCTTCTTCTCCATCACCAAATTTTAT
Source organism: Vicia faba (assembly GCA_948472305.1). Lineage (NCBI taxonomy): Eukaryota > Viridiplantae > Streptophyta > Magnoliopsida > Fabales > Fabaceae > Vicia > Vicia faba. Next base: position 97 of record CATIWC010003150.1, on the reverse strand, counting down.
GTTACTTCATCACTAAGAAACTAAGTTAAAAGATCATTAATTAATGACACATATTACATATACATTGGTAATAATTCAAATTATATAATGAGGTTCG